>JACEFZ010005206.1:27500-62500 GCA_014155875.1 Cepaea nemoralis | reverse complement strand
TTGGCCAAATTCCAATCCACATACTTTGGTCTGTCAAGACTGCAAAGGTGCCACTCAGAAGTAGTGGTAGTAAATTAGTAGTAGTAGTAGTAGTAGTAGTAGTAGTAGTAGTAGTAGTAGCAGTAGTAGTAGTAGTAGTAGTAGTAGTAGTAGTGGTGGTGGTGGTAGTAGTAGTAGTAGTAGTAGTAAGTAGTAGTAGTAGTAGTAGTTGTTGTTGTTGTTGTTGTTGTTGTTGTTGTTGTGGTAGTAGAAGTATAGTAGTAGTCGTTGTTGTTGTTGTTGGTGTTTATAATTTAGCCATTATTGTCTAGTTTAACCCGTCTGGAATGTATGAAAGACTCAATAAAATTGTTATATTGTTATATATATATATATATATATATATATATAGATATATATATATATATATATATATATATATATATATATATATATATATATATATATATATATATTAGGGCTGCGAAAGTTAACGATTAATTAATCGATTAACCGTTAAGTTTGTTTTTTTTACGATTATTTTTTTTTTTTTTTTTTACGATTAATCGACAACTTTTCTCCATCACTTATACAAATGAACCGGATGTCGAAAAATTGTCGGGCATTTTAATATAGTGCTTCAAACACAACCGAGTTGCAAAATTGTACTGAGTCACCATTGCAGCAATATGTACCAACAAGATGAAACAGTATGTTTATTATGCTACAGAGTCTTCTACAGGTCAGAGAAGTATTAACTGTCTACATGTCAGATGAAAAAAAAAGCAATACATAGGTCCAAAAAGGTCAGGTTCAGATTGGGAGAAGATTTCGAAATATGTCAAAGTTTTGGACTTATTCTATAAGACCACGGTCCTTCTTGGCGGTAAAGATTTTGTTTCATGTAGCTGTGTTGCCACTTCTATCATCGTTTACAAAGCATAAGACTGTACACGATGAAGATCTGGGCTACATGGCTAAATTTAAGGCAACATGTATTAATGACTTTAGTGAACGTGTAGCTAATATGACAAGTATTTAATACTACAGATTGCAACAGCACTTGATCCACGCTACAAATACCTGAATTGTTTGTCAAAAGATGCAAAAGAACAAACTTGGTCACGTATTGAACAACAAATAGCAGTTAATGTTCATGATGAGCAGATGGAGACTGCTGCAACGAATGATACTGACATTGACAATGAAACTATATGTGAATCAAATGAAGAGAGTATTAAGCTAATGGATAAGAAAGTTGCTGAATCGTTGACCCTTTACAATGGTGGAAACTTAATGAACATCGATATCCAAAATTGGCATTCCTTGCCGAGACCATTCTGTGCATACCGGCTACCTCAGTTCCATGTGAACGATTGTTCAGCTCTGCTGGTTACAGCTCTGTCTGTTTGCATAGATGGTTATTAGATGACATATGATCAAAACGATCCAGTGTTATTTCGATTTTTGACAAATACGACTATAATGTGAGTTATATGAATATAATTGTTTTCCTTTAATCGAAATTAACGATTAATTAATCGTTAATTTTTCAAACGTTAACTATGAAATTTAAATTAATCGGTTCGCAGCCCTAATATATATATATATATATATATATATATATATATATATATATATATATATATCTATATATATATATATATATATATATATATATATGTGTGTGGTGTGTGTGTGTGTGTGTGTGTGTGTGTGTGTTTCTTTGTGTTGGCGGGACACGTGTTTCATTAAATCCGAGTGTATGGTTTCAAAAAGCCACTGAAACGGAAATGTGGTTATGGAATATTATTAGCATATATAGCATATAATGTTCAGTCAGATCCATGGTCGGTAGCTTATGCATTGCTATTGTATTATAAATTGTGGAATTATATCTTTCGTTCAGTGGTGAAATTATTATTGTGCTAACCATCTACTTTCCTATTAGTATATTTTGGCTAAGGTGTAATTTTGCAAAGGATCACTTTAACCGAATATTAATATCATCATAAGTGCTCAATCTTCTCCATGAATCACACAAGGAAAACCTTAGCACAGTGAACAAACTCCCTAACACCGACGGGGATCCACGTGTTTATATAACATAATCATCCCTGCTAAAACTGTTGTGGGTTAAAAAGATACTTGCGACTTCTTGACAATACGTCACAGTAAACCTCAGCATTTTTTGGCTGATTGTGATTGGCAAGTTTACGTTCAGTAATTTGCTATTGCTTTCTGAACGACCGGCACCCATAACATGTTATGACAATCAACGCTAGGCAGTCTGCTGCCAAATCGCCAGCAGCTGTCTTTTGAATTCGGTATACACAATTACGAATTGCGTCCGTAACACCTTGGTCACATAGCCGGCGAAGAGTAGCTATTATGTTGTGGGTCGCTTTTGTAATTAACAAACGTTGCCTGTGCTGACACTGTAAGGCCTGCTCTTTTTTATTTTCAGCCATACAGAGAATTTCAAAATGTGCAAATTGACCACAAACCCTGAGCATGAGTATAATCACAGACTTTAATTAATTGCCTTTACATATTGATATTTTGCTTTTCCTTCAGACAACACACACACTCTCTCTCTCTCTCTCTCTGTGTCTCTCTCTCTCTCTCTCTCTCTCTCTCTCTCTCTCTCTCTCTCTCTCTCTCTCTCTCTCCTCTCTCTCTCTCTCTCTCTCTCTCTCTCTCTCCAGTCAGTCAGGATTTCGGCCAAAATATTCTTGCCATACGGCACTAACAAACATGATAGAAAACTGGCATCAAAATATTAACAACAATACTCTATGTGGAGCGGTGTTTATAGACTTTAGGAAAGCATTCGATATGATAGATCATACTATTCTAATTAAAAAACTAGAAACAATGAAAGTAAGTTTTAATATAGTGACATTAATAAAATCATTCTTATTAGACAGAAAGCAAGTAGTATCACACAATAAAGTTTTATCTCAAGCCATTACCATTAATATTGGAGTACCTCAGGGGTCTATTCTTGGCCCTCTATTATTTGCCATTTATATAAATGATCTTCCCTTAAATCTGTCGTCGTCGTGCGATCTATTTGCAGATGACTGCACGGTATATACAAACGCTGTTGATCGTAATGTGCTAGTATTATCCTTGCAACAGGAAATAAATAGTGTAGTTAACTGGAGTCATGCAAACCGCATGCAAATTAACATTACTAAAACAAAGTCTATGTTAATAGGAACCAGGCAAAGACTTCACACTCTAAACTCGCAGAGAACTCTTCAGCTGCACATTGGCAGCACGCCTGTAGAAAGTGTCACCGAGCACAAGACACTGGGTGTTATCATAGATCAAAATCTAAACTTTAACTCACATGTTCATGCTCTAGTTAAACAAATAGCCAAAAAAGTATACCAACTTGCCAAAATTAAAAATTTCCTTGACGAAAACACAAGAAAGATATTCTATACTTCTCATATACAAACACATATTGATTACTGCTCCACAGTCTGGGATGGATGCTCCAAATCAATAACAAAACGCCTATATTCACTCCAGAAAAGGGCAGTGCGTTTAATTAATGGTGAAAAGCTTACCGAAAATTCTAACCTATATAAACGTCTCCGGTTACTGCCACTCCACAAGCGCCTGCTTTTTAATAAGACCAAACTAATTCACAAAATCCTATTTCAAAATGCTCCAAGCTACCTTTGGCCATTGTTTAAATATAACGCTAGACATAGCGAACGACTAAATATACTTCATGTCCCTAAACCTAGGATAGACTTATATAAAACAAGCTTAGCATACTCTGCCGCTCAGTTGTGGAACAATCTTCCACAAGAAATCAAAGACACCACCAATCATGATACATACATTCGCAACCTGTTTGAACACTACCTTAGTACAGACTACATGCCCCCATAAAGACAATAACACAAAAAAGACAATAATGGTAACTTATCTCAAACGACAACTAGCCAAAAAACATTCCCTTATGTATGGCACGTTACACTCTCCTTAGGTATTTATAATGCCCATGTTAAACACTGCCTCAGTGAGTCATTTGTTATTGATTATTTTTCATGCGTTTTAATGTTCTTTTGTTGTCAAAAGTTGCTTCATAAGTGATGTTGAATGAAAGAATGTATGAGAGGAAATAGAGAAGAAGGGCAGAATGTCAGACGGGCCTGCGTGCCCAATTCTTAACCCTTTGAAAATAAAGACTTATTATTATTATTATTATTATTATTATTATTATTATTATTATCTCTCTCTCTCTCTCTCTCTCTCTCTCTCTCTCTCTCTCTCTCTCCTCTCACACACACACACACACACACACACACACACACACATATATATATATATATATATATATATATATATATATATAAGAATGTATGTAAGTATGTCTGTATGTATGTCTGTATGTTATTTATGCGTTCGCGAACGACCGATTGAGATGAAATTTTCTACACGTCTTCCTCTCATTCGAGTGCTGCCAACTGTCATAGTTTTTGTAGTGTACAAACAGTTATTTACTTAATATTATTTAATATTTCAATTTACATTATAATGTGATTGATTGATTGATTGATTGATTGATTGATTGATTTAGGAATCGACATCACAGCATTCGGGACATTCCCATAAGTGCTCCGTCCCCATCCTCAGCAGCCAGCGAAGAGTTCCAACACTAATAGTACCAGTAGCAATCTGATTATAAGTCCGTTTCGCCTTTCCTCTGAGCGTTGAGCGTCGGCCAGATCCCTTCGTCACTCCTCGTTGTCTCATTCTTGCCAGACCATGGTAATCCATTTGCTCCTCCGAGGTGTGCACGTGCTCCCACAAGGCCGCAACCACGTCTCCCTTGTCATGTATCAATACTCCAACAAGTTCTGCAGAGCCAGCCAATCTGTCCGCCTGTTCATTTCCCAATGTTGTGGTATCATATGCCAGGCTCTCCTGCTTACATTATAATGTATATATAGTGAGGGGACATAACTTCTAATAGCATTGATATATATGTAAAATTGTTGCATATTTCTAAAGTAGGTGGACCCTTTCGCTACAGTTATCTACAGGCATATGCGTTATACTCCTCCACCTAAATCCTCCACCTCTCTCCTCCTCCTCCCTCCTTCCTCTCCCTGCTCCTCCCCCGCCCTTCTCCTCCCTCCTCCTCCCTCTTCCTCGATCTCCCTGCTACTCCATCCTCCGTCCTCCTCCCTCTTCCTAATCCTCCCCCTCTTCCTCCTCCCTCCTCCTCCTCCCTCCTACTCCTCTTTCTTCCTCCCTCCTCCTGCTCCCTCCTCCTCCTCTCTCCTCCTCCCTGCTCCTCCTAATCCCTCCTCCTCCCTCCTCCTCCTCCCTCCTCCTCCTCCCTCCTCCCCCTCGCTACTCCTCCTCCCTCCTTCTCCTCCTCCCTCCCCCTCCCTTCACCTCCATCCTCCCTCCTCCTCCTCCCTCTTCCTCCTCCTCCATCTTCCTCCTCTTTCCTCCTCCTCCCTCTTCATCCTCCTCCTCCCCCTCCTCCTCCCTCCTCCTCTTCCCTCCTCCTCCCTCTTCCTCCTCCTTTTCTCGCCTCTTCCTTCTCCCTCATCCTCCCTCCTCCACCCTCCTCCACTCTCCTCCTCCTCCTCCTCCCTCCTCTCCTCCTCCCTCCTCCTCCCTCTCGTTCCTCCTCCCTCCTCCTACTCCCTCCTCCTCCTCCTCCCTCCTCATCCCTCCGCATCCCCCCTCCTCCCCCTCCCCTCCCTCCTCCTCATCCCTCCTCCTCCCTCCTCCTCCTCTCTCCTCCTCCTTCTTTTTCTTCTTCTTCTGCTGCTGCTCCCGCTCCATTTACCCAAGTTAATTGTTGGGGGAAGATGTAAAGATCTTTCAAGTTCTCTTTCTAACGGTTTTTGTAAGTTGGTCTTCGTTTATCTAAGGTTGTTCTAACTGCAACGAATAAATTATCAGACAGACAGACACACAGACAGACATACAGACAGACAGACAGACAGACAGGCAGACAGACAGACAGTCGGGAACGGGAACGGGAGCTTATATGACTACTTATATGAATTAAATGAGATGCTCCCCACCAGGTACTGGGCGAAGCCAGGCATGGTCAGACAGACAGACAGACAGACAGACAGACAGACAGACAGACAGACAGACAGACAGACAGACAGATAGACAGACAGACAGACAGACAGACAGACAGACAGACAGACAGACAATCGGGAATGGGAACTTATATGACTACTTATATGAATTAAATGAGATACTCCCCATCAGGAGCTGGGCGACGTCGAACGCCGACGCCGCTTCAATCAATTCATTGATTGAAGCAAAAAGCTCCCTGTACTTTGCTTGACGAAGACTTGAGTAAGAAAACCAGTTATATGTTTCTCTAATCATGAACTCTATGTTCCTGGGTAGACAAGCAGCTTCAGCCTGTGACACTGCCAGCTGAAGGGAATGACATACACACCTAACTAGTACCAGATGAGGAACTACGGATTTTAATTGTGTATATATTCCATTGTTTACACCTGTCATGACAGATGAATTGTCAGTGCCGAGTGCAACTAGTCTTTGCAACTAAAGTCCATTCTTGTTTACACAATCTTTTAGCGCATTGCATATTGCCTGCGCGTTGCAGTCACTCACTTCAACTAAATCATATTAAAGGGAGTTAAATTACTTGAATATTGCGCGGTAATGTAATAAGACTGTTTTACTCCCTCGCTTCAGTTCAAATTCGGCTTTCTAGTTTTCCCAAAATGAGTGTTAAAGTAATTTTTACCCACCCAAAAAAGCACCAAATTCGCGCGGCCTCGCTAAATGCAAAATTTTGGCACTAAATGACTTGAAAAAGCACTAAATATGGTGCCAAAAGCGTCAAAATGGCAAACACTGGACCTGCAGCACCATAGATACGAGAGAATGGTAATTATGCTAGTATGTACAAGACTTACTCATCTTAAGAAAATGACATACATGTTTGTTGTTCTCCCATTAAGGTAAAAGATATTTTCATGACCAAGTCAAAGACAATAGGAGGGCGACTAGTGAGGATAAGCACCCCGGACATATTAGCACAGTTTATATTAAAGTGGCAGTTATATTCAGGCACGTTATGAGTGCCTGGAAAAGAGCAATGCAATGTTAGCAATAAATACAACCATATGAAACAGAAAAATTGCTCTTTGTTCGTGTAAGGAGAAGAAAGACATTTGGAAATTTCGAGATGACTGTGAAGACCTACTATAGAAGAGGCAGAGGAGAAAGGAGAAATATTATGTCGGAGAGTATAATATGGTGTTATCATTGGCACCTTTCCGTCTTGACAGACGATAGTTTGGTACATTTTGCTTCAAATAGGCTTAATAACTACGATCCATGGCAGTGGCGAGTGTGGCTGGTAAGGCCAATTCTTGCTGCAAATGTTTGCCCACAGTAGGTGCATGTGAAAACATGGTCATTTCCACCATTTTGCACCATCTTACGTCTCTCACGCTCTGTGTGTGCTTTATCTGCAATCATTTTCTCCTTTGTCTTTATTCCATTTCTGATAGTTGCCCTACATGCAACACCTTCAGCGGCGACGTGCTCCCAATGTGCATTATCAATGCCTGTATCAATCATGTCCCGCTTACACACATCTTTGTATCGTAGTAGAGGCCGACCCTGAGATCTCCTATCCGTCTGTAATTCACCAAAAAAGATGTCCTTTGGTATTCTACCATCGTCCATCCTCCTAACGTGTCCTATCCATCTAAGTCTACGAAGGCTGAGCATGGAATACACCGTCACACAACTTGATCTTTCCAATAATTCAGTATTTGTGATTTTGTCTTGCCACTTAATACCAAGTATTCTTCGCAGACACCGCATATGAAAGCTGTTTAAACGCTTCTCTTGGCGTGAGTAAGTTGTCCAGGTTTCACTGCCATAAAGAAGAGTACTAAGGACACAGGCTTGGTAGACGAGGACTTTTGTTTTCGCGGTAAGCTTCCTGTTCTCCCAGACTCTTTTTGCTAACATGTTCATTGTTGTTGCTGCCTTGCCAATCCTGATGTTGATTTCCTGATCGAGGGATAATTTGCTATTTACCTCTGATCCTAGATATGTATAATGGTCTACTATCTCCAGTTCGGCGTCGTCAATAAAGATTGATGGTACACCATGTGCACCTTGTGACATAATCTGTGTCTTCTTTTTGTTAATTGTTAAACCAAATTCAGAACAAGCATTGGGGAATGTAGATAGTAGATGTTGTAATTCTTCCTCAGAGTGGGTCGTAATCGCAGCATCATCCGCAAAAAGCAACTCTCTGATTAGTACCTTCCTAATTTTGGTCTTGGCCTTCAATCTCTGAGCATTATAGAGGCCACCATCTGAGCGTGAGTGAATGTATATACCGTCATCCTGATCACGAAAGGCATATTTCAGTAGAAGTGAAAAGTATATCCCAAAGAGGGTGGGGGATAGTACACAACCTTGTTTAACTCCACTCTTGATTTCAAACTCTTCTGAAGTTGAGCCATCAAACTAGATTATACCCTTCATGCCTGTATGGAAGGATTCCACAATGGACAGAAGAGTTGATGGGCAGCCAATCTTCTTTAGTGCTTTGAACAGACCCTCACGACTGACCAAATCGAATGCCTTTGTGAGATCGATGAAGGCAATAAACAGTAGCTGATTTTGTTCCCGGCATTTTTCTTGCATCTGTCGCAATGAGAATATCATATCAATGGTAGACTGGTTCTGACGGAAGCCGCACTTTGATTCGGGGTAGACTTAATCTCCCAGGACTTGAAGTCTGTGCATGACAATTCTGGCAAATACTTTCCCAACAATACACAGAAGTGAGATACCCCTATAGTTGTTACAGTCGCTCCGATCTCCCTTGTTCTTGTACAGCGTTATGATGTTTGAATCTTTGAAATCCTGTGGGACTTGTCCTTCTCGCCAGCATAGCTCTATTAGCTGGTGGATCTGTAGTGCGAGTGTGTCTTGCCCACTCCTGAGTACCTCTATTGGAATCCCATCCTTACCTGGAGCCTTACCAGATGCAAGCTCATTTATAGCACACTTAACTTCTGTTATAGTGGGAAGAGAGTTGGCAGGGCCTCTATGGCGTTGAGGGCATCATCCGCTAGCTTGGTCTCACTTGAGTAAAGCTCTAAATAGTGCTCGACCCATCTATCCATCTGCTGTTTCTTATCAGTGATGATTTCTCCAGTCAAGGTTTTCAGCGGTGCACTTCTTTTGATCATTGGACCACAGGCTTTCTTTATCCTTTCATACATGCTTCTGATGTTTCCCTTATCACTTGCGATTTGAATGGACTCACATAACTTGATCCAATAGTCATTCGCACACTGCCTGGCAGCCTTTTGTACATCCTTCCTCGCTTGCTTCAGCTCACTCAGAGTGTTACGCGTTGGTCTTTCCTTGTTTCTTAAGAGAGCTATCTTCTTTTTATCAATCAAGGGCTGTAATATCTGGCTGTTTGCAAACCATTCCTGCCTCTTATGATCCACAGTGCCGTAAACCCCTACCGCTGTTTTATAAATAGTTTCCTTAAGTTTACTCCATTTATCATTTACTATACAATTTTCTGATGTATCATTGAAAGCGTCTTCAAGTTGCTGTTGAAATTCAAAGCACTTTCCAGGATCGTGAGTGTTAGTAATATTAATCCTGGGGTTAGACTTGTGTTTAGCTGTGTAGATTCTCTTTGGTCTCAGTCTAACCCTTGCAACAACCAAAGAATGATCTGTATCACAGTCAGCACTGTGGTAACTTCGAGTTAATGATGTATGGTTCAGATGTTGTCTCCGTGTGATAATGAAGTCCAGCTGATGCCAATGGCTGGATCTTGGATGTTTCCATGTGACCGTATGCATCTCTTTTGTTTAAAAAAAGGAGTTTGTAATACATAGGTCATTTCTAGTGCACTGCTCCAGCAGCCTTTGCCGATTATCATTCATGCGACCGATGTTGTATTTTCCAAGGCACACTGGCCATGAACTCAAGTCCTTGCCCACACGAGCATTGAAATCACCGAGCATATAAATGTAGTCGGATTTTGGAACTGCCTTGATCGCAGAGTCTAGCTGCTCATAGAACGTATCCTTCACATCATCAGAGGAAGCGAGTGTCGGTGCATATGCAGTGAGAATGGTGGCAAATCCACAAGAGGTTGCCAAGCGCAGTGATAATAATCTTTCATTACCTCCAGCTGGGATATCAATCATTCCCAGTAGCAAATTCTTCACTGCAAAGCCCACACCATGTTGCCTTTTTTCTGCCTGCCCTCTTCCCTTCCAAAAAAAGGTGTAATTGGTTTCCCTGAGTGACCCTTCCTCAGCGAGGCGAGTCTCCTGCAGGCCAGCAATATCAATGTTAAGACGACTGAGTTCAGCATCAATCACAGCCGTTTGTCTCACATCCTCAATATTTGTCAAGTCAGTGGAAAATCCAGGACACATGGTTCTCACGTTCCAGGTTGCAAGCCGTAGCTTGAGGTTTCTATTCTTTTTATTAGTACCTGGTGCATTGATTTTACAGCCTGCGTTTCAGATTTTGTCCTAGCCCCCAATCACCCATTGAAGCAAGCAGGCTGTGGCGGATCAGCACCCAATTGGCTGGGGGCTGCCCAGCTTGAGGCGGGCGGTAGCTGATCAGTGACACCTGTAGGTGTCTCCCACCGTCAGAGGCAACGCGTTGCGCCCCATGTCTACGCCAACTGACAAGGACTTATAACCCGTAACAGTTGCCTCTCGCTTTGATTCCGAGACCGGTTAAGACCAGGGATGGAGTTATTGCCTCTCCATAGCACAAAGCCTGGGCTAAAATTAAAAAAACCATGTGTTGCCCATGCAGCATGATCCCTCTCTCGGCCTGCCTAGTTCACTCCAGAGGAAAGTTGACACCTATAATCTGGAACAAGACAAGCTGCAGAAGCTGCCGGATCAGCAAAGCAATGCTCTAACTGTCCGCCTGTCGGAGCTTCGATCCTAGACCAGCTGCCAACCAAGGCTTAGGGCCTGGTCTGCCCTGCCCTGACTTATTTTGTCTTTGGGTTGCATTTCCTCGCACCAGGATAAGGCTAGTACCCTCCCAATTGCGCTCTTCCGCCCGAAGCCGTTGGCACAATGTGGGGTGTCGGGTTTGGTAAGCGCCGCCCAACATTCGGCGCTGACAGAAAGCAGGTAGTACCGTCTACTGTCATACGGTAGCTCAGTCATATCTGACTAAGACCTGACTCATGATGGTGTTATAGAGGAACACTATTTACAATAGGAATGATTACAAATACCAAGATGCGATCTCGGGGAATTCATGGACGCCGGCGCAATGTTTCAGGACACATGATGATGATGAGGATATAGTTATTGGTGGCACATGCTGAGAATACAACTGCACGTGTTGTCGGGCTTTTGTTTTGCTCACATAAACCATGCATGGTTAATATGAGCCAGTAAAAGCTACAGGTCGACCATATGTCATTATAGATAGCAGTGGCGCATTTGTAATTGCAATATCCAGTCTGAGATTGGAGGTAGAGGCAGCCACTGCATTTCTTCCGTGGTTTTTCTGAGACGACATACAACAGTGGTAGCACCGAGTCAATCTATGCTTCATTCGCAAGTAGCGGGTGGCTATAGTATGAATAGTTTTGTTATAACCAAGTATATAACTGATGTGATGTGGTTGATAGACATACTGCCAATGTCATTCAGAAAGCCTTCGCAATGAGCGAGCTTTGTGGGCACCACTAGTTGGTTCAGTGATGATGGACAAATGACATATAATACGGGGAACATATGCCAGAATGCTGCAGTCTGACAAGGGGCTGATGAATCAGCCAGACAAAGGTTCTTCTAAATCCGAAGCTATGAATATGAGATCAAGAATCAAAATATCTGCACCAGGGACATTTTCCAACAAGTGCAACATTATCATCTTCAGCAGCTAAGAAAAGAGCCTACGCTAGTGGTTCAATGGCAACCTCACTGAACCTCCACGCATTATTCTCAACACCCGATCCTAAGGGTCCCCTTCCCCCAGTTCCTCCTTTCCCCCTCCAGTGAATCAGTATCTTCAGATGAGGATCCTCTGTTTATTTTCCTGCACTGTTCACTCGATCCCGGAAATCATTCACCACATCAGCCTTGACATAATATAGCTAATTGCTCAAGGAGCGGTACCAGCCAGTCTGTCAGTCTGTCCATTTCCTAGCAAACCCACAAACCGGTGCAGACAATGCATATGCTTTTGACCTTGGTCTTTTCGAGCGATACAAGCCACCCAACACGGAACATATCAGTTTCTATTTTATGAAGCATGTTTTACGAGTCTGTCACAAACACACCATGCCGTTTTGTACTACTCTCCAGCTATCAAGGCACTGCCGTTTAATCCTCCACCTGCATTCTCATGCTTGGAGTCGTGATATCGTAAGTTAGACTCTCCATTTTTTGAAACAGCGGCCCTTAACCTTTTCAATGAAGACCCACCCAGTTATTGTACTGCGTACTACAACCCAGGCGAGATCGTTGTCATAGTTGCTAGACGTTCGCTTGCCGGTCCGGAGGTAATGAGTTCGATTCACGTCTGGGAGGATATTAATGTTTATAATAGACATGAAGTAACATGATCAATTAGTTAATTAGTTAGTCGCGGTTCCAACTTCACGGCAACGGGCCGTCTCCATTATGCTCCGTTCCTATGCCAGTGAATATCACACGAAAGTCTCCTCACTGCCCTATGTGAAAAGTGGAATAGATAGAAGTCTCGATAAGCTAACAGGTACACTGTGCACAATGCCGTCTTCAGAATGCCAACACAAAAGTCCTCCACGGAAAATAGAATTCAACGTCGATGGAAGTATTAAAAGTCGAGAGACTTCATTGCCTCGGGATTTATCCCATATGGCTGAGTCCTTTTCGGCGGGACGTCCCACTGAAAGCATCGTACAAATCACGAACACCGTAGCTCTTGTGACGACACCCAGGAGTCTCCGAGAAAAATGCACTCATGAACCGAAAAGGCAATGCGGTCAATTCTAAGCGACAGACCGACCGCCATCGTTCCGATTATGCAGTTCACGCTACAACAACCGCGGACATCTTATATGTTAATTCAGCCTTAAATGGAAACCAGGAAATATCTTGGGAAATAATACTGACCACATCACCTACCGAGTGTCGATAGGCCTATAAAAATATGGGCCTAGCATAACGTGTCCAGTGCAAGTTAAGGTATGTAAATGAGTTAACTACTTCAAACCATCCATTCATTATGTGCCATACTGATAAGCGTGGGCGGTCATGTTCTGCCATCTCACTCGATCACCAGAGTCATGGATTAGCTCTGTGTTCCTGTCTCGACCATGCCACGTAGCCAGGCCATCGAGGTATTTACTTCTCGGTCTTCCCATTGGTCTCTTTCCTTCGATCTTGTCAGTCGTTACCAAGTTCTCCAATTCATTTCTTCTCATGACATGCCCACAATTTTGACTGTCTACTTCTAATATCTCGAATCAGTTTACGATCTTCATTTGTTTCTTGAAGGACTTGTTCGTTGGTTTTTCTGTCTGTCTACTTTAAGCACAGAGACCATAAATAAAATATTGCACAATTTCTTGCCTGGCATATTTCGTTGTTTCTCATCATGTGTATACTGTAGAGGTCTATATCACATGAAGTAAACAAACATATAATAAAATGTGCTTAGTTTTCAGCCAAAGTGATTATTTACATTAGTCTATTTTTGTCTTGTCTATCTCACAGCGGTCGCAAAGGGGTTACGAACGCAGTTCTAGTTTCATTAGCCTCTTTCAGACAATAGCTGTTAGTTACCCTGGCACTCCACGGATTTTGCAACATTCATCTCAGGAACCACATCTCCGTTGTTTCCAAGATCTTTCTAATTTGCTCATTTACACTCCAAGATTCACTCCCATGCAACAAAACAGGCTCTATATATATCATTTCAGCACTTCCTTTCTTACATTCAATAATAGTGAGGTACCGCATAATATACTTTTGATTTTCTGAAATGCAGCTTGTTTTTGCCCTATTATGTTCTTAATTTCTCCTATGCATCTCATATCTGATGTTATATCTGATGCCCCTAGGCATTTAACATTATTCACTTGTTTAATCGTGTTCCTTTCTATTGTCATTTGACACCATACGGTTAAGCCACCAAAATCTTGCTGGGAACAAATATGATGTGGCGTGGCCGTCTTTTATACACTCTTTCCCATGTGGTTGCGAGTTCAAATATTTAACCAACTTTCTTTAGTATGCAAAAGTCATTACAATTAATGGGACGCACATGTGTTTCCAAGGCACTAGGGCCAGGTTCTATACTGGCCAAGACCTACTAACACGTCCAAGTCGTGCGTCCTGGTAACGTAACATAACGTAGTAGGATCGCTGATTCTTCCGAAGTCGCAGATTATCTGCCTGCATGACGAGGAACACCAGTCTGCAAACCAATAAGCCAGACATGCGACAACGGATACTCACGCAAACCTAAGTCCGGTATGACATCACACTGATGTTGGACAACAGGATGTCTTCATCCGACATACAGGACTTCACGCTGGAGTTCACAGACAGCGAACGCAAGCAAGCAGCAGCATTACAATTAATTCCCTATTCTATTCTTACTCTCTGTTGTGCTTCTTCCATATTGATGTTATAACTGCACCTAGGCATTTAAAATTACTCACTTGTTTAAGCAGTTTACTTGCTAGTGTCATTTCATACCATAAGTGGTAGGCCAACAAAATCTTACTGGGAAGAAATATATTGTGGGGTATATCATAAGCAGTCCTGTACACACACTTTCACAAGTGGTTGGTATTTCAAATATTAACCAGGTTTCTTAAGAACACGTAAGTAATTAAAATTAACGGATCGTTTTTCATGCTTAAGGGATTGTGGGCACAAAGTGCTAGCTCAATATTTGTACAGACCGATCGGCACTCAGGGCGGGGGTGATGTGCTCAGTCACACGCCTGTCGTCTTTATTTCCCAGATTATTTCTTGCTGTCCAATTTTAAATTGCGTCGACCTGGAAACCCAAGTCAATTTTTAAATATTCAGTTTTGATGGAGATTCGAACTCATGACTGCCGTGTTTGCAGTTTAACTCTTGCTAGCGATGCTGGTGGTATGGAATGTTAAATAATATTGTTGTCGCACTTGATAGATCACCATGAATAGGCCAACGTCTCTGGGATAGGACAAGGCCATTCTGCTCATTACCATGCCTACTTCAAGCACATTGCTAAAATCAATAGGTTAATATGCATTCAGCTCCTCATATGTTAAAGGATGATATTGTGTTCACAGGAATGCGATCTAGTAAGTATTAATTTATTTATGCTGGCTGGATGTCCTAAAACGAACAATACACGACTGTATATTTATTAGGATAACTATTGCAACGCAATTTTCGGGTAATGTTGTGACGCATATTGTCACTACTTTGGTCAGTAATGTATATTTATGACAGCAATTATTACAACGTGTTTTGCTGGCTACAGCTGCTACGTATATTGTTTGCTTGAAACACAACTGACTAGCCATGTATACCTATATAACTTAGTCTGCACGCAACATTGAAGATTCAGTGTCTATTTTGTATTTCAAACATTTGCAGAATACTGGGCTCCAGGTAGGTGCATTATCAAACCAAGTAAACATGATTGTTCTATCATTAGGAGCCGTAATCGTGTAATATAGATACGCAGTTTGGTTATCAACATCATCTTCATTGTCGTGGATCATGCTGATAATCGTGGGCGGTCATGGTTCCTTTGATCTGTTTCTTTGATATCACCAAGACTTTTGTCTTCCTATCTTTTAGGCAGAAACCGATTTTTATTATTTTTTATATTCTTTTATTTTCAACAAACATTGTATCTATCATTTCCTGCAGTGCTTTTGACTTGTTGCTACCAAGACGGTGTCATCAAAATAACGCCTGGCATATTTTCTGTAGATCGCATTATATGTTAATTGTACAAGGACGTCCTTCTTTGTACACTGAAATGTTCCTAAAAGTTATTGATTCTTATGATTGCTGTTTCCTGCCAATACATGTTCTCTGTTATTAGCAGATATTTGCTGTCAATATTGTTCTAGTACTTAGAATATTTCATCATGTTTCACAGTATCAGACGTTTGTGTGTAATGTTATAAGCATAAATTCAGATCTGTTTTTAAGTTATATAGCTATTTCTAATAGTGCCCTGAAAATATATGGCATTGTTTATGCCCTATTCCTCTAATAAATACACATTGTTCAGCGCTAATGTTTGGCTTCTTATTATTCTCATAAAGATTCATAATGATCTTAGCGTTCCAAAGCTCCTGGTTTTTCACGGAGCAATAAATATGGATTGTATTATGCCACTAACAAGAATAATAGAATGTACCTATTATTATAAATGTAGTCTATAAATTGTGTCAATATTTCGATTGCAAAATCTTCTATTGCCTCAATAATGTTGCCTGGACCCCATGCCTTTCCTCTCTCCATGTTATGTAGTGCATCTTCAACTTCCTCCCAAATATTTGTGTACCCTCGCCATTGTCTTGAATATTTACACCCAGTCGTTTATCATTCAGTTCCACGGGACATTCTGTCTATCTGTTAACTATATTATCGTGCCCTATTAATGCCTCGCCTCGCCACGATTTCAGACACCCACCGATATTTCGTGTTTTTTATTTCTGTTATTGCATGTATTTGTTGATACATGGAATCTGAGTCTTTTCCATAGTTTTATCCCAAACTTCAGGCATTGTTGATTCGGCTTGACTTCTTAAGCCTCTTTGCATTTGTTCACTATTTCTTTAAGTATTCTTGCATATTCTTCTTTATCTTGTTTTTCTTTCTTCTTTCTTCTTGCATGTCCAATTGTTCATCAGATGTCTGTATTATCTACATAGCATTGTGTCTGTTCTGTACTGTAACACTGCATGTTAAACTTTGTTAAAATGTTTTCGCAGTCTGCCCTCATCCCCGATAAACAGTCAATGACTGCTACGAATAGAAGCGCATTTATTGCAGGTATATCTGTTGTTTCGTCTATAGTTAAGAGTTCGAGAGTTTCTGAATCTGTTCTGTCAAAGCTTCTTATGTGGGTCTTCTATCAGTAGATATCAGGGGGAAGGGCACAAATCCCCTTTACATCCCTGTTTTGAATGAGTATATCTGATATACATTCTTGTGTTCTTATTGCACTTTGGCTCAAGTGTGTACATGGCTATAATGTTTCCTAGTAATTGTCCTTTATCTTGTAGCCTTCAATAATGATCTATCTACTCTGTTGAAAACCTTATCCTGATCTACAAACACAGTATTCTGCTGGCCACTGAATTCGAATTATTTTCACATACTCGTCTGAGTGTGTAGTGCATATGTGCAACTTTCACCTTTCCTGAAACCAACTTGTTCTTTGTTTAAATGTTGTTCGACTACGCGTCTAGCTCTTTGTTCAAATACTTTTGCGTATATTTTACCTAAGTGACCCAAGAGTGATATACTCTGGCATGTTTCCCATTCCCTCTTATTGCTTTTAATTTTCATTATTGATATTATAACTGCTTGTTGCCAATGGTCTGGGACGTTTCCTTCTTCCAAGAATATATTAACAATTCTTGTTAGCCATGTAATTCATATTTTCTCTCAAGCCTGAATAGCTTCTAGTGTCTATTCCATCTGGACCAGGTTTTGTTTGCAGGACTTTTCTGTTCGACTGTAACCTATAAAGCACGAGTATAAGACTTTCTGTTCCTCTGTTGATCTCCCTATTTATGATCGGAATGTTAGCATTGTATTATTTCCACCTTTCCGTTCTCTTCCTCTGTCGTTTTACATTCACAACCTTATAGTCTGTCAAGTTATTATTATAATACTTTCTAGAAGTTTGGTGACATTGGTTATGAGGTTATTTGTACGAAATTCTTCGTATTCAAATGATCACAGTTTCACGAGTTAATATATAAATATAGATATCAGCATAATACTATGTATGAGCCGGCATCCCTTATACCCGGGTTCGAAACAAAGTTGCGGGCGATTTAGCAGCAGACCGCCTTGCGTTGATTGTTTTTAAGAAATGGTATGGGTGCCAGCCGTTCAGAAAGCAATAGCAAACTACTGAAGTTAAACTTGCAAAGAGATCACGAACATTAAAAAAAAAAATGTTGGGTTTACTGCGACGTCCTGTAAATGCTACACAATTAATTTCAACTACTTAAGAGGAGCGGCTGGCCGAGTGGCTAGAATGCCGAATTTTCCTTGGGAGACCCGGTTCGAATCCTCGGCAAGGTGTGGATATGTTGTTTTTTTTTCTGTCGGGAGCATAAAGAAAACCCTACCTGTATATTTCGCGACGACTGCACTAGCCAGGCGGCCTCAATTTCTCAGACTCAAGACCATTCTGTCCTATACCGCAAGTACTACAGACAATAGATGACAGTTTTATTATTGTGACTACGTATGTATCCACTGTGTCCAGTATCATTACAATTTTTTTCTCAATTTTTCTATTTCATATTCTCTCATTACTTCTAATTTCTCTACTACACTTTCATCTGACCCAACCGGAAATTGTTGGATCTTCTCAGTTACTATATTAGGTTAATTATAATCTTTCTCCGTCATATAACTTACTAATGAATTCATTCTGAATATTTTTTCAAAGCATCTTCTTCCATTGCCGTTTCCGTTCCCTAGAGGTTACTGACGCAGATTGTAATCCTGCATACCCACGGTCGAAACACAGTTGTGGGCTATTTGGCAGCCGACCACCTTGCGTTGTTTCTTACGAAATTGTGTAGGTGTCGGTGGTTCAGAAAGCAATGGTAAACTACTGAAAGTAAACATGCCAAGAGATCACACAAGCAAAACAAAATAACAAAAATGCTGGTATTGACTGCAACGTCGGGTAAAGGATATGCAACTAACTGTTTTAACTTCTTCCATTAATGCTTTTCCTGCCTTATAATAAAAATAAAATAGTGGTCCATTCTTAGTTTTTTACGCCCTTTCAAATCACTAATTCGCTCTCTCTCTCTCTCTCTCTCTCTCTCTCTCTCTCTCTCTCTCTCTCTCTCTCTCTCTCTCTCTCTCTCTCTCTCTCTCTCTCTCTCTCTCTCTCTCTCTCTCTCTCTCTCTCTCTCTCTGTGTGTGTGTGAGTGTGTATGTGGTTAAAAAATTTTATAGGATTAAATTTACTTTTTATTTCACTACTTTTGAAGCCATTTTTATATTGCCGTCATGTATTTATCGCTTGTTTCTATTTTTTTTTTTTAAATTGATCTTATCATGTTCTTATATGTTACCTTTTCTAACTTTTATGTTGTCCATCGATCTTAACATGTTCGTTTACATCCAATGTGTCCTAACGATTCTCTTCTTTTCGGTAATATTTCTTGCATGTTTTTGTTTGTTTGTTTGGTGTGTGGAGTCTTCAGCATTTATCATTGTTAATTTATACTTTTGTATTTTATATATTTCATTATATTTGTTCCACGGATTAGCTCTATATCATTCTTAAACTATATCTGCTCTTTGGATATTGTCACATGCCTGTGTTCAGTGGCATTAAGGTGAGTGGCCGTACAAGATAAACAGTTCACGAGATAAAATAGGGCGGATAGTAAGTCCCCCAGAGGGCGTAAATGAGAAGACAGTAAGTGAAAGGGGGAGCTGAGAAGAGGTCAGCTGGCTAGGATGCTGGTGAGGCAGACAGTTGGAGCAGTGAGGTTGTGTGTTGTGTGTGAAGCATTGTGGGGGATAGAATTGTTTAAAAAGACAGGGACAAAGATTGACGGGGCAGTTGAGGTTTAAACTCCGAGCTGAGGGGGAGTTGAGTCTAGACCGGACCAGGAGAAGGTCGTGGTCTGAGAAAGTGAAGAATTGTGACGGAGTTCTGAAGATAACTCCGCACTGTGGGTTCCAGGGATAGTGAGTGGAATTCGAGACCCAGAGTGGGTTACTTTGAGTCGGGCCTAGAGAGAGGCTAGTATACCTGTCGTGTGGGATGAGATTTTAGTAGCCTTGAGAGGCAGTGTTATTCGACGTGTTCCATTGGGATGGAGATATATTCTTAGAGAATTATTGTTCCTGGATTTATGTTACATGTGTCTGTGTTAATTCAGAATTAAAGGAATATTATGTGCGCAAATGAACGCTTGTTCACTGACTGGTGTTTGGTGGTGATGCATCTTGATTAATCTGTTGTTCAACATCACATGGTTACAAGGACATACCCTAGACACAACCATAGCCACTCTATCTGTCACTTAGTCAACATTCACTTTGTGTCAGATATCTTTGATAAATCCAATTGTCTTAATATCCTTTCATTCTCTTGTCAATCTTAATTTCATTTGTCCACTTAGTGTGCAAGTGGTTCTGTGGCGATAGGGTTACTAACGCAGTTCGTAATCCAGTATACCACGTTCGAAACACAGCTGTGGGCGATTTGGCAGCAGACCGCCTTGCGTTGTGATTTTTTGGGTATAAAATGGTATGGGTGCCGGTCGTTCAGAAAGCGAACTACTGAACGTAAACTTGCCATGAAATCACAATAAAAATGCCGGGGTTGACTGCGACGCCCTGTAAACAAAGACATTCAATCAACTTAATGGACGTGATATTATTACAGTCAAAGTCAAACATCCATCAATGCATTCCTATATCTGCTATTAATTTGTATGTAGTCAGAAAGATGGACCATTTTCTCTAGGCCAAGAAGCCGGCTCATCTGAATTAGCTTTCTCTGTTATCAATGTGCCTCGCCATCAGGCGAACCCACTCCGATATCTAAGGAACTTGAAATTTACGTGCCTAACTCAAGGACGAGAAGTCAACCTTTTACTCCAACTGTCCGGTGTAGGGGTTGAACCCTTACCTCGGAATTAGCACACCGGATGTTTAAGTACGCGCTATGACAGCAGATACTGTTTCGACTATAAATGTGGATACATCATCCATGATTATAAACTGTTGGTAGAACGACTAAAATGAAATTGATGAGTCTTATGATGACATTGGCTCACGCCTTATATTTTATATATATATATATATATATATATATATATATATATATATATATATATATATATATATATATATATATATATATATATATATATATATATATATATATATACATATATAAAATTCTATTACCCTTACCCCGTTCAACCTCAAAGAGAAGTAATATTAGGATTTGTCACCGGCTCAGATTAATAATCCTGTTAACGGGATATTAATTTGAAGATGATTGTTGTCCAATATGTCTTTATATTTGGTGGAGTGTACACGAAAGGCCCCTATAAATGCAGAACGTTTGGTCAAGTCTGAACTACCTTCTGAACGACCGACACCCATATCATTATATGAAAACCGGCGCAAGGTGGTCGCTTCAAAATCACCAGCAGCTGTGTTTCGAAAGTCAGAAGAAGACTGGCCATGGCTATTGAAATATCACAATCACAGTCACACCATCAACAATACCCATGCTTTCCCTTTCATTCTCACAGTACCTGGGATTCTGAGATAATTAGCAAACGTTTTTATTTATTTCTTTGTTTTCAAATTTTAATTTTCTCTTCATTGTTCTCATTTTTGTCACATTTTTATTCTTCTCATCCCGTTCGTATACCTTAATGTAGTCATTGGACGGTCTTCTTGATCATATGTTGCGTATTGTGTATGTATCTGTTTACTGATGAAGCCTTGTCACTGCAATGATGAAGCCTAGCCACTTCCTGTATTGTTCGTATTTCTGCTCTGTAAAGCTGCATTACTAAGTCTTAAGGTAGACATATTGCCCCGTCATTTAATTAGTGACGCGCATGAATGGATTAACGAGATTCCCACTGTCCCTATCTACTATCTAGCGAAACCACAGCCAAGGAAACGGGCTTGTTAGAATCAGCGGGGAAAGAAGACCCTGTTGAGCTTGACTCTAGTCCGACTTTGTGAAGACACATGAAGGGTGTAGCATATGAGGGAGCGCAAGCGCAATTGGAATACCACTACTTTTATCGTTTCTTTACTTATTCAGTCTCAGTCGTTGGAGATTTGTTCTCAATCTCATCTCATCTCATCATGTTCCTCTTGTACCTTGCGGTGTCGAGGTGAAGTATAAACTTCGTGAGAGTGCCCGGTTATGGGCTTCGTATATCGACATTCCCATGGATTCTGTTATTCCCTCCGTCCAGCGTTTACGTGGTCGGCCTCTTCCTCTGTTTCCATTGCTTGTTGTGGCATGCTGTTGACTGGTAGCCTACTTGCATGGCCAAACCATTTGACTTGCTGCTTTCTAATAAAATCTAGAGCAGCTTTAACCCCCACTTTAGTCCTGATTTCTTCATTTCTGATCTTATCTCTTCTTGATACGTTGAGTATTCTTCTCAGGAACCTCATTTCTGTTGTTGTGATTTTTCTTTTCTCTTTTTCTGTCATTGTCCAGGTTTGGCATTGGTAGCACAGAGTTGGTAGGAAGATTGTGTTGTAAAGTGCTTTCTTAGTAGTTATTGATACATGTTTGTTCTTTAGTATTGGTGCCAGTCCGTTTATACTTCTTAGTTTTTCTACGAGCAGTATGAAGATCCCCTGCCGGCTTGCTAGGCCAGTCGCAGGTTTAGGACACTAATCTGACCACAGGGAGTCCATCCCCTATGGCGAGCCATAGCCCCGTTAGCCCATGACCTCGCGGTCATGGTTGCCCGGTCTGCACCACGTGGAGGTGGGGGTTGACTTGTGTAGTCTGCGGGTCATCGGCAGGCTACTAATTTTCGCTCTTCACCCCTCCTGGGAGAGGCTAGCCAATCCTAACCCTGCTGGCTGCAGGGCCAGGCGCATTCCACACCTTACAGACCTCAATAGACGAGCAATATCTCCAGGGGGCTTATTCTCGCTGGTCGCGAGATCCGCACAGTGGCAGGAGGGGAGATTTGCTCGCAGCCGACGAGCAATATCTCCGGCGGGCCTATTTCCGTGGGTCGCGGGATCCGCACGAGTCGGGCGGGGAGTCTGACGGTAGTACACACTTACACAGGTCCAGACACGTGCGATTGACAGGTGTACGTGCCCAGTGGTTCGGGCGCGTATACGACCCTTACCTGCGGGATTTGGCTGAACGCTTCTAAATCAAATCCCATAGGTTTAGGGTCTGGCCATCGCTCGCCTCCTGCTCGTGGAGGCGAGGTCTCGGAGGTTTGACGCTGAGCCGCCAGCGTCTGCAGCCTACCTTGTTCCAGACGTAATGCTTATCCATTCCTCTGGATCAAACAAGGCAAGGCCGAGAGAGGGAACATGCCGTTTGGGCACCACATGTTCTCTGAAGCTCTGCCCAGGCATTGTGAGATGGATTTTTTGCCAAATTCAAATCCACATACTTTGGTCTGTAAAAACTGCAAGGTGCCACTCACATTTCACTCTCAGGGAATGTTAGAGCCATGTTGTGCTTGCTGTTCCCGCTAATCAACGATTGCAAATTCACCATTGTCATTATCTTCGGTGATGTGGAGAGCTAAACATTACATGTGTATTTATTTATGATCTTCCAATTAATATGCGTGACTTAACTACCTGTTTGCGCTGTCTGGTTGCATTTATATGTAGACCGATGTCGAGAGGCTAGGAAAATAATTTCATTTTACCTCTGAAGTCGGAGTGGGTTCGCCTGATGGCGAGGGCCACTTTCTATACGGAAAGCTAATCCACACGCAAAATTCAGTCCAGCACTACTAAGAGTAGTGTGTATGGACTACGCTTAAGTTCAAAGCGAACTAAAGCAAAATATTTTTTATTTAAATAAATAAACATCCCATTTCTGTATGATACCTGCTCTGTAGTGAAGGAGTAACGGATGCAGTTCATAATCCGGCACACCACGTTCGAAAATGGTATGGGTGCCGGTTATTCAGAAATCGTTGGAAAACAACTGAACCTAAACTTGTCAAGAAATCACAATCAGCTAACCATGTTGGGGTTGTTAGGGTTGACTGCGACATCCTGTAAATGATAGTCAAGTAGCTTTTCACGTGTGTATTGTGAAACTGTAAATACACACGTGGAGATTATTATTCTTTGAGTTCGGCATCACTTCCAGTCAGCTGATTTTATTTGCGAAATAATATTCCTCATCATCATGGGCCGTGCCTATAAGCGTGGGCAGTCATGTTTCGCCATCTCACGCGATCACCAGAGTCGTGAATCAGCTTTGTGTTCTTGCGTAGACCATACCACGTAGCTAGGCGATCCAATGTATTTACTTCTATGCTTTTGCCTTTTTCTTTTCCCCTCAATCTTGCCAGCTGTCACCAAGTTCTCTAACGTATTTCTTCTCATAAGGTGTCCAAAATATGGTGACTGTCTACGTCTATTTTCTCTAATCTAATTACAGTTTTTACCTATTTCTTAAAGGACTTGGTCAATGGCTTTTCTGTCTGACCATGGCATTCTTTACCTTCTCCTCAGAAACCACATTTCCACCGCCATCATATGTTTTTCATCTTGTTTGCTCATTGTCCACGCTTCACATCTATACAAAAGTGTAGGTTCTACGTACACCTAGACACTCTTTTTCTAGTTGTAAATGACATCTTTTTATTGGTCAGTATATTTTCCTTTCAGCAGAATCTACCTTTGCCATAGTGATTTTTGTACTACGGCGAAAGAGTAGCCACCGATATAAACAAAAATATCTGCCTGAATGCGGGACCGAGGCTGGGCAGTGGCTAGTGCAATTGCCTGTCGACTTGGTTGTTATGTATTTGACTTTTTAAATTGACTTGGTCTCTTATGTCTACCCATCATACAATGTGTACCAGAAAAGTTTACCTGTGGAAAGTAAAGGTATATAAATTTAACCACATCACCCATAAAGCGTCGAATGGTCCATAAAAACATACGGCCAGCACCATAAACATACTATGCTTTAAGACGTGTACAATTGTATTTGTGTTGTTTATCTTTACTTCTGAAAATAGAGTCTTGCTTTTTTATCTGCCGTGAGTAACCAGCCACTGCAGTCTATGTATATTCTATTGTCATCCAGAGGGGATAATGACGGATGTCAGTCACAAGGCCAAAGTGGCCAGGAAGATGTATCAGTTCGAGAAAGACATTTTGTATTAGAACAAACGAGTTGTTGTTTGTCCATCAAGAATGATGATGACCATTCATTTCATCCAGTGGGGTTGAAGGTATGGAGACTGAATAAGTAAAGAAACATGTCCACTGTACAATGAGAACAAATCAGGAGACATTACAAATCCGTGTATGACTCCTTTCTTATATGGAGGAAGGCTAGGGGAAACCATCGCTGTGTTTTCCCATGATTGTCACGCTTCAAAATAAAATTGATAAAGATAGCGACGTTTATGGCGATTCCAGTGGAATCTCTTCGCCTGGTAGGTAACTACATGCACTACAGGCGGTGAACCATCGTCATCATGTGACTGTATGCAAATTAAATGTTAAAAATAGATTAAACGTTGGCGCATGGAATGTCAGAACACTTATCCAGAATGAAAAGTTAGAAAACATCAGAAAGGAAATTGAAAGAATGAAGATATCTATAATAGGTACGCTACAGGGAGCAATTAAAGTGAATGTACAATCAATTAAGTAATCCCACAATCAATAAAAGAATCCCTCAAACAATTAATCAGTCAAGATTATAGTCAAGTCAATAATAATATAGCCACCTTTATATATATAAGTAATACAGGCTGCGATTCAAGTATCATAACTCTGTACAAGAACAAGGGCGATCGAAGCGACTGTAGCAACTAAAGGGGTATTTCACTTATGTGTACTGTTGTGAAAGTATTTGCCAGAATTGTTCTGCGCAGACTTCAAGTCCTAGGAGATCGAGTATACCCCGAATCACAGTGCGGCTTCCGACAGAACCGGACTACCATTGATATGATATTCTCATTGCGACAAATGCAAGAACAATGCCGGAAACAAAATCAACCACTGTTTATTGCCTTCATTGACCTCACAAAGTCATTTGATTTTGTCAGTCGTAAGGGTATTTTCAAGGCACTGAAGAAGATTGGCTGCCCACCAACTCTTCTGTCCATTGTGGAATCGTTCCACACAGGCATGAAGAGTATAATCAAGTTTGATGGTGCAACATCGGAAGAGTTTAAATCAATAGTGGAGTTAAGGTTGAGCAAGGTTGTGTACTAGCTCCCACCCTCTTTGGAATATACTTTTCACTTCTACTGAAATAAGCCTTTCATGATCAGGATGGTGGTATATATATTCACTCACGCTCAGATGGCGGCCTCTACATTGCTCAGCGATTGAAGGCCAAGACCAACATTAGGATGGTGCTAATCAGAGAGATGCTTTTTGAGAATGATGCTGCAATTACCAACACTGCGGAATAATTACAAAATCTTCTATCTGCAATCTCCAATGCTTGTTCTGAATTTGGTTTAACAGTTAACAAAAAGAAGACACAGATTATGTCACAAGGTGCACATGGGGTACCATCAATCTTTATTGACGATGCCGAACTAGAGATAGTAGACCATTTTACATATCTAGGATCAGAGGTAAATAGCATATTATCACTAGATCAGGAAATCAACATCAGGATTGGTAAGGCAGCAACAACAATGAACATGTTACCAAAAAGAGTCTGGGAGAACAGGAAGCTTACTGCCAAAACTAAAGTCCTTGTCTATCAAGCCTGTGTCCTTAGTACTTTTCTTTATGGGAGTGAAACCTGGTCAACTTACTTACACTAAGAGAAACGTTTAAACAACTTTCATATGCGGTGACTGCGAAGAATACTTGCTATTAAGTGGCAAGACACAATCACAAATACTGAAGTATTGGAACGATTAGGTTGTGTGACGGTGTGTTCCATGCTCAGTCTTCGTAGACTTAGATGGATAGGACACGTTAGGAGGATGGATGATGGTAGAATACCAAAGGACATCTTTTTTTTTTTTTTTTTTTTTTTTTTGGGGGGGGGGGGGTGAATTACAGATGGGTAAGAGATCTCAGGGTCAGCCTCTGCTACGATACAAAGATGTATGCAAGCGAGACATGACTGATACAGGCATTGATAATGCACATTGGGAGCAAGTCGCCGCTGAACGTGTTACATGGAGGGCAAATATGAGAAATGGAATAAAGACAAAGAAGAAAATGATTGCAGATAAAGCACACACACAGCGTGAGAGACGTAAGATTGTGTATGATGGTGGACATGACCATGTTTTAGCATGCATCCACTGTGGACAAACATTTACATCAGGAATTGGCCTTATCAGCCACACACGCGCCCGCCATGGGTCGTAGTTATTAAGCGTTTTTGAAGCACAATGTACCAAACTATCGTCTGTCAAAACGGAAAGGTGCCAATGTGTATGCGCCGTGATAGAGCAGCTGCTAGCATACTTTCCTGCCAGCACGGCGGTCATGTATTCAAATCCCCATTATTTTCTAAAATTGACCAAAGCTCTCAGGTCAACCCAGTCTTAAATTTGTACCAGGAAATGTTGTGGGAAATAAAGGCGGCCGACCATATATTACTCAGACTATGTAAATATGGGGCCAAGAACATATTCCCTAAGAATATCAAAGGTTAAAACAAATTGTTCGAAGCAGGTTCCCACTATTTGTCTTTGTTGTGATGGGGCCATCACATTCTGTAGGCCTGAATACACTTAGAAATAAATGGCCAGGATTAGCAGGCAGGCATCTCCACATCAATAGACTGAACCCATGATATTGTCTGTGCACTTCTCCTTCAACTTCGATAACGCAAACGTAAAGAATACACAAACATGACAAAAATGCTAATGTTATTATTACCGCTATTAAATCTTTACAGTTATAAAATATATTAGGGGTGTTAATTTGAAACCCGTTCCAATGGTTGTATTACAAAAGCATGAAAGAAACATTAACAGGTGTGGTAGAATTCAACAAAGCATTCATTTTTAATGAATTATGCACAATGGGTTGTTCAAAAGAAGTCGCCGTGGGCATTCAGGCAAGCATCCCATTGCTTAGGTAGGCGGGAATGCCGTCCGCAAAAAGTACTGTGGTTGCTCCCTGAACCAAGTGTTTACCGCGTTCATCACGTCTGCATCTGTGTGACATTGTTGCCCCTTGAGAACTCGTTTTAGAGGTCCAAACAAATGAAAATCACATGGTGACAAATCGGCACTATAGGCTGGATGTTGCAGAATTTCCCACTTCTTCCTTGCTATTGCTTCCTGCACAATCTCTGCGACATGCCGACGAGCATTCCATCCATCCATCCATCATGTGCCATGCCGGTAAGCGTGGGCGGTCATGTTCTGCCATCTCACTCGATCACCAGAGTCGTGGATCAGCTCCGTGTTTCTGTCTCGACCATGCCACAAGGCCAAGCCATCCAGGTACTTGCTTCTAGGTCTTCCCCTTGGTCTGTTCCCCTAGATCTTACCAGTTGTCATCAAATTCTCCAATCCATTTCTTCTCATAACATGCCCAAAAACTTTTGACTGTCTACGTCTAATTTCTCTAATCAATTTACGATCTTCATTTGTTTCTTGAAGGACTTGTTCATTGGTCTTTCTGGCTGTCCATGGTATTCTTTGCATTTTCCTCAGAAACCACATCTATACAGCCATCAGATGTTTTTCAGCCTGACTGCTCATTGTCCACGCTTCACATCCATATAAAAGTACAGGTTCAATGTAGCATCTCAACACTCTTTTTCTCGTTTCAATTGACATCTTTTTATTGGTCAATATGTTTTTCATCTTGCTAAAGGCTACTTTTGCCATGGCGATTCTTGTTCTAATCTCTTCAAGGCATCTCCCATCAGATGTTATGACTGTTCCGAGATAATTGTACCTGCTCACTTGTTGAAGAATATTCCTATTTACTTGTATATTACATTGTGGTATTTCGTCCTTCCTAGTGACGACCATAATCTGTGTCTTTTTACAATTTAATTCTAACCCTAGTTGTTCACTGTGTGTAACAATCGCATCTACTAAATTTTGCAGGTCCTGTTCATTGTCTGCAATCAAGACTGTATCATCTGCATATCTAATGTTATTGATGCATCGTCCCCCAATGTTGATTCCTTCCATATCTTCAATATTTCTGAAAATACTTTCACTGTACAGGGAAAACAGATCTGGAGACATTACACATCCCTGTCTCACACCTCTTTTAATAGGCTGATATTGGCTTACTTCATTATCAACTCTTATGGCAGCTTGTTGTTTCCAATATATGTTTTTTACAAGTCTAAGATCTTTTCCATCAATTTGTAGATCTTCAAGCATCCTTATCATGTTGACATGTCTCACTTTATCAAAAGCCTTTGTGTAGTCAATAAAGCAAAGGTGTAGATCTTTGTTTACTTCTATAGAACGTTCGATTATGTTTCTCAGTATATACACAGCATTTACTGTACCCTTGCCTTCCACAAACCCACATTGTTCTTCTCCTATTTCAGGTTGTATTTTCCTCCTAACTCTTTGCATGATAATTCTTAGCAAAATCTTCGTGATGTGACTCATTATACTAATTGTTCGATGTTGATCACATTCCAAGGCTCCTGATTTCTTTGGGATTGCAATAAATACAGAATTACATAACTCCTGAGGTATATTTCCAGTATCATATATTGTATTAAGCAGACTGGTAACTTTATCTATTCCATATTCTTCTAAAGCATTAATCATTTCTGTTGTGACGCTGTCTGAACAGGGGGTCTTGCCAGATTCTATATGGTTAAGCGCATTCTGAACCTCCATCTTTAAAATTGCTGGTCCTTCATTATTATTTTGGACATCATACTGTTCGTCTCTGTTATCGTCATAAAGGTTTTTCACATAATCTGACCATTCATGTAAGATCTGGTCTTTTTCTATTATGACTCTTCCATCTTTTGTCTTTAGGCAGCCTGCTGATGTACGTGTTCTTTGATTAGTAAGCTCCTGAATTCTTTTGTGCATTAGTTTCGCATTGTTACTGTTGAGTTGTTTTTCAATTTCTCTGCAATTTTTCTCAAGCCATGTTTCTTTTGCCTCCTTACATAAGGTTCTCACTTTTCTGTGAATTTCTTCATATTTGGCAGGATTATTTTTGTTCTGTCTTCTTGTTTCCATTAGTTGTAAAATTTCTTCAGTCATCCATGTCTTACGGCCCACTTTCTTTACTTTTGGAATAGTTTTTTCTGCTGCGCAACTGATTGAATTCTTCATCGTTTCCCATTGATCATCTACATCTTGAAACAGGATCTCTAGATCAGACAATATATCAAATTTGTTCTTTACTTCTATGTTAAAATTATCTTGTATTTCTTTGTCAGTTTTCAATTTGCACAAGTCATATTTAGGGTTTCCTGCTGTATACTTGACTTTCTTTAACTTTACCCTCAATGTGCCTGTAATTAATCTATGATCACTGTAACAGTCTGCATTTGAAACTGTTTTTACGACTGTTAACGCATTTCGAAACCTTTTGCTAATCAGGATGTAATCTATCTGGTTTTTAATCCTGCTGTCTGGACTCCTCCGTGTCCATAATCTTCTAGGATGCTGTTTAAACCAGGTGTTTCCTACAACCATTACTTGTTCTTCTGCCCATTCTACAAGTCTGTATCCTCTTTCATTTCTCTCTCCCAAACCATGGTTGCCTACACTGCATCCATCACCTTGCTGTCCTATTTTTGCGTTGAAATCACCCATTATGATATTTATTTCTGATTGTTTGCAGTTCTTCAAAGCAGACTCCACGTCATTATAAAATTCCTCTATGCTTTCTTCACTGCTTTCACTTGTTGGGGCATATACTTGAATGACATTTATTTTAAAAGGTCTTCCGTTTAATTTTACTAATAGGACTCTGTCTGACACAGCATGATATCCTTTGACAGAATTTGATGTTTGCTTATCTAATATAATGGCTACACCTCTTTGCTGTTCTTCTCCCCCAGAGTAAATAATCTTACAGTCCTCTCCTGTCCTTATCCCTGCTCCTTTCCATCTCGTTTCCGATACTCCTAATATGTTAATCTTCTCTCTCCCCATTTCTTTTTTGATGTTTTCTAATTTTCCATCTGCATTCATTGTTCTAACGTTCCAAGTTCCTACTTTCAATGAAATTTATTGACGAGCATTATCGTGCAAAAAAAAATCACGCCGCGAGAAAGCATGCCGGGTCGTTTATTCTTGATGGCTTATTGCAGCTTGTCTAGTGCTTGCAAGTAGTAGGTAGAGTTGCTGTTGACACCAGGTTCTTTAAAGTCGGCCAACAATAGCCCTTCATTGTAAAAACATGCGCTCACCTTAACAGCGGAAACTTGTAACTTGAATTTTATGGCTGTTGGTGACCCAGCATGCTTTCATTGCATGCCTCTCTTTTGCTGCTCGACTCAATGTGGTGACACCATGATTAATAGCCTGCCACTATGCTGAAGAGAAATTCATCACCTCCCCCCCCCCCCCCCCCCCCCACTCCGTAACGCAGCATGTGGTTCAAACACCATCCCCCCCCCCCTTTTTGGTGGTCGGTCCACATCCGTAGTACCCACTGTGAACACACCCTCCGATATTGCAGTTTCTTACGAACGACATTTCGAATTGTCCCAATTGACACATCAAATTCTTTCCATGGGGAACGTATGCTTCGACAACGGTTCATCTGTACTGCTGCATCAATTTTGGCGATGGTTTTTTTTTTCTGTTGCAACAATATGCGCTTGACCCGGCCGTCAAAGATCTATCGTGAACTGACGTCCTTTCCGAAACAGTCGTGCCCAGTCTGTCACTGTTGTCTTCGACACACATTTGTTACCGTACGCAGCCTGCATTCTTCGACGAATGTCCACTGGTCGACATCCTTCTAATGAAAGAAACTGAATAACCTTTCTTTGAGCTTCTTTGGACGGATTTTGGATCATCCCGGCCATTTTCTCAACGGTCAGAAACAGAACCTATGCATCATGGGAAGATAAGCTCGTGCTCTTTTATTAATTGGTCAGTACTTATCACATGACTATGACATGATAATGTTTAACGTACGCATTTACGCGCTGTGCGGCACGAACGGATTTCAAATGAACGCTCCTTATATATGTGTAAATGTTAAGCTTGTGTGAATAAGATGTGTACTCTATGGTACTCAAGTAATTAACATGTCTTCTTGTCACTGGCAGGTCACATTTCAGATCGCTCTATCCAACCCCTAGAAGTTAGCGTAACTGTATCTTCGCCAATGGAATCCAAGGTTGCCATTGTCACAGGTGCAAGCTCCGGAATTGGGGAAGCCATAAGCATCAAGTTTGCCTCTCTGGGTGCGAGAATCACTCTTTGTGGACGTGATGCCAAAAGACTGAGCTCTGTATTTGACAAGATCGTGGACATCAGTCATGGAGACCGGAACAGATTCCTAACTATCCAAGGAGACATAAACGATGGAGCAGTTCGTAGACAGATCATTGAACAGACTATTGAGAAGTTTGGACAATTGGACATCCTGGTGTCAAACGCTGCCGTTACAGGTCCCGGACAATCTGTATTAAAGGCAACAGAAGAAATTTATGACGCTATATTGGACACAAATTTAAAGTCGGCGTTTTTCCTGACACAACAAGCTGTACCACATCTGGAGAAGAGCAAAGGCACTATTATCATTATCTCTTCAATTGTAACATATGGAGTAGAACCATATACAACAGTCTATTCACTCTCGAAGGTGGCTCTTGATGAACTAGTAAAACACTTCGCAGTTGTGTTGGGGCCAAAAGGAATCAGAGTGAATTCAGTAAACCCTGGGTTTATACCAACCAGGATCATGAGATATCTACAAGATGAAATGGATCCCTTTAACAAAGCATTTGAAAAAGTAGGGTTTAATCGTCAACCTCTGAAGAAACGACCTGTTAATCTTGAAGATGTGGTTGAAGCTGTGCTGTATTTTGTATCGGATGCAGCAGGCCTTATTACTGGCGAGAGACTCTACATTGATGGTGGACGGAGGTTCTGTGGTTTTGAGAAATTGTCAGTTCTCAAAGCCCAGCTGTAAATTAAATTAGTTAGTCCCCTTCCGTTATGCAAATTTCACTTACGGAAAATCAACACCAGTGAGATGAGATGAACGAGGAGATCTGCCAACTTAACTATCCGAGACCGAATACGAAACGATGATACCAGACAGACAGTGGGATCAACACCTTGTGTCACATATATTTAATGACAGAGGATCAAATGGCTTGGCCATCTCGTTAGAATACAACACCATCAACTACCAGCACTGGCGCTACATCAAAGAAGATCTGCTGCGAGAGCAACAGGTCGCCCTAGAAAGAAATGGATTGACGAAATCAAAAACATTCTATAAGCACTCGGAACGACACTATTCAGTGTCACCCATCGGGCGCTGGAGCACCAACTATTCCTCCTTCTGCGATTAACGGCAAAGTGGAAAATGATGATAATGATGATGATGTCGAGTTGCATATCCATTACATGACCTCGCAGTCAGCCCCATAAATTGTGGCTTTTTGTAATTTCTTGGCAAGCTTACGTTCTGTAGTTTGTCATTGCTTTTTGAACATCCTTCAGTAATACCATTGTATGAAAACTAAAGCAAGGCCGCCTGCTTCCAAATGACCTTGCCTTGATTTTCGTACAGTAGCATGAGTGTAAATAAAATATATTATCAACACTTTAAGTTTAATTACAATTTACGTAATACACGTGTACTAATGGGATAGCATTTTTTATAACTTTCATTAACATGGAATGGGTATTTTGTTATCTGTTATTCCAAACTAAATATTCTTGAAGGTCGGCGTGGTCGAGACATTCAACACGCTCGCGATTAAACTTAGTCTGAAGACCGCGGCGTAGTGGGTTCATTTCACTAATCGGTCAGTGCAACTTACATGTGGACGTCTCGTCCTTGTCTTGGGGACATACATTACAAATACCGATGAAGTCGGAGCGGAGTTTATTTGATAGCTGGGATATGAGGAGAGGGGGGCGGGGCACTGACAATAGGAAGAGAGAACCCTCATGCAAAAATTAGCCCAGTGCACTCACTAGTAGTAATAACTACCAGTAGTTATAGCACGTGTACGAACTATGACTAAGCTCAAAGCGACAGAACAGATATATTTATTTTGAGTTATTTTAGTATATGTGACGTATATATTGTTTTGTGTTAAAATCTTAGTGTATTGTAGTAGTAGTAGTAGTACAGGGTGCATTTCTAATGGCTGTGCAGAGTCTTAAAATATTGCCTACCCAAGTTTTGTATTTACCTATTATGCAGTAGTTGTTGTTGTTGTAATTGTGGCAGTCTCTCTCTTCTGTGTTCATCCGGAGTGTTTTATTTTTTGTCAGACGTAACTGCGTTGTGCCTGTTTACTTGGGCCTTTAGGCCTACACATCAAAATTCTGCGGGTATGTATTGCCGGGTTAAGCTTCCCGGGATGGTGGCAGTAATAGTGGTAGATGTGGTAGTAGAAATAGTTGTTATAGTGGTGGTAGTATTAGTAATAGAACTGGTGGTAGTAGTAGTAGTAGTATGGGTAATAGTGTAATATAAATATTGAGCACAACCCACTACTGGCAACGCCGATCGCATTCTGGTATGAACCTAAGGCCTATCCACGTCAATATGGAAGCACTATACTCGAGTTTCGCTCTCATTTGAGCTCGTCAGTAGTGCATATCCCTGACCGGATCCGGAAACAGTCCCGGATCACGCGTGTGAAGCGGGTGTGTAACCACGCGGCACACACTGGACACACCAAATTATCACAACAGAACATCACAACGCTACCCATCGTAGGCTATGCTCAAGATTGCCCAATCACGCGACCGACGTCCGTCAATCGATGGGACCCGAACGATCAGGACTTCTCACTGGCAAGGAACACCAGGCCTCCTAAATTCAGTGAGCAATAATCAATTGATTATGTGGTTGTTTCGGGATTTGAAA
>JACEFZ010005206.1:0-22500 GCA_014155875.1 Cepaea nemoralis | reverse complement strand
CGCATATTGTTGCAACAGAACATACCATCGCCAACATTGATGCAGCAGTACAGATGAAACGTTGTCGAAGCATACGTTCGCTAGCGAAAGAATTTGATGTGTCAGATGGGACAATTCAAAAGGTCTCTCGTAAGAAACTGCAATATCGTAGGGGTCTGTTCACAGTGGGTATCCAGGGATGTTGACAGACCACCAAAAAGAGGAACGCATGGGATGGTGTTTGAACCACATGCTGCGTTACAGAGTAGACGGTGACGCATTTCTCTTCGGCATAGTGGCAGGCGATGAATCATGGTGTCACCACTTTGAGCCGAGCAGCAAAAGGGAGAGCATGCAATGAAAGCATGCTGGATCACCAAAAGCCAAAAAAAAAAATCAAGTTACAGGTTTCCGCTGGTAAGGTTATGCTGAACGCATTTTTGTGATCATGAAGGGATATTGTTGGCCGACTTTAAAGAACCTGGTGTCAACATCAGCTCTACCCACTACTTGGAAACACTATCGCTGTTTTCATTTAGTACGTATTGTACACATTGTCGTTCTTTTTATATAGTACGTAATCAGTTCTCTACATTTTTTATGACAATATAATCTTTCCTCTGCAACTTTCTATAACGTTATATATTTAATATATTTGTTACTTGATATATATTTTCATAGGCACAATATGGGCTTAATCTTTTCTTTCCATCTCTTTAAATCTATATATCCAGACGTTCCACCTTTGTAGTCAGTATTTAGTCTTTATTGTTTCTTTGAATCTCTCTAAATTATCCTTGTTTAATTTGTGTTGCACTTTTGTAGTCAGTATATAGTCTTATTTTGTCCTGTGCATCTCGCTAATGCTATCTATCTTTAATATATGCCCCGCCTTTATAACCAGCATGCAGTCTTAATCTCTCCTTTGCATCTCTCGAAAGTTATGTGTCGGGCAATTATTGTCCACTATCATAAATAGTATATTGTGTGTATGAGTACACAGTAATCTGCACCGTTGACAAAGACAAAAGATTTGCAGACTGTCACAGAAAATATGTGTACAATTAATAGCATCGCTACTCTTTCTTCTATTATTGTGCTTAATCCTGCAATGTTTGCGAGCTGCAGGCAATGGGTGGGGAATAAATAATTATTGACATGCATGAAAGACTTTTGGTACATCATTTTGGTGATGGTTCTCTTGAATAAATTACTAATTTAAACACCTACAGTGATGCTGTTAAGTGAATTCTTGGTTAACAGATAGCTCGATTGGATGATTGCTGGACTTATTGATGTTATAAACTAAACGGTTTATTAGTTGGTTAAAATATAGATTGATTGAAAGATTGCTGAACGGATTGATTGAATGAAAGATTGCTTGCTTTGCTGACACATAAAATAAGCACAATATGAAACTGGATATACCAAAATCAGTGAAGCCTCCCATATGAAATAAGAAAAGTCTGGAACTAGATGTTGCAAAACAATGAAACTTCGCATATGAAATAAGCAACATGTGAAACTAGATGTAATTGAAACCTCAAAATGTAAAATTCATTCATTTATTCATTCATTCATTCATTCATTCATTCATTCATTCATTCATTCAGTAGCATGTCCTTTGCAGAACATCACTCCCATAACAACCTTCCGGAAAACCCAACGATCATAAGCAAGATGTCTCGCGTCCGATACACCCATCTGGAGATCATCCGCCACATCCTGCACCCATCTTCTCTTTGGCCTTCCTCTTCCTCTCTTCCCAGGAATATATCCCTCCATTATTATTATCTCCAGACTTTCGTAAAATTAGATGTAGCAAAACAATGAGAGCGCACACATGACATTATCAAAATGTGAAGCTAGATGTAGCAAAACATTAAATACTCAGACATGAAATAAGCACAATCTAAAACTAAATGTAACAAAACAACGAATCAAATGAAGAAAGGAAGAAAATGTATTTTTTTTTCGCACATCCTTTACAGGACATTGCAGTCAACATCAGCATTTTCCAGCTGCTGTTGATGTCTTTGCAAGTTTTACGTTCAATAGTTTGCCATTGCTTTCTGAACGACCGGCTCACATACCCTCGTAAGTAACCAACGCGATGCGATCCGCTGCCGCGTTTTATACGAAAAAATACGGGATTACGAACAACGTCCTGAACACCTACGTCAGGGAGACCGACAAATGTAGTATACCTGTACCAGAATATTGGAAACTACACACATAAATCAAGCACACATACCCAAGCTGTATCTTTTCATTAATGCCACCAAGGCTTCTGTTGTCTTTTACTCAAGCTATTTGCCCATTTATTTGGCTTTCTATAACCACTGCTCCTATGATTTCCAGTAGGTCCTTCTGACTTGTTACTATCAAGACGAAGTCATCAGCATAACATAAGTTATTTATATTATCCCCAGCAACCAAGATCTCTGGCATATTTTCTGCAGACCTCATTATATGTTTACTGTTCAATGAGAACAAATCAGGAGACATACACTACCTTGTCTGACGCCCTTTTTCATATGGCGGAAAGCGAGGGAAACCAACCGTTGTATTTTCACAAGATAATCATGTGTCAAAACAAAATTGATAGAGATAATGACGTGTATGGCGATTCCAGTGGAATCTCTTAGCCCGGAAGGGAACATGATGTGCGCCATCGTCATCATGCGAGTGTATGCAAATTAAATGTTAACAAAATATAAAATGTTGGCGCATAGAATGTCAGAACACTTATCCAGAATGAGCAGTTAGAAAACATCAGAATAAAAATGGAAAGAATTAAGATAACTATATTGAGTAGGCGACAAGGAACAATCAAATTGTATTTACAATGAGTAAACCACTAGGGACAATCACCACTTATATACTCAGATATTTGCAATGCGTATACTACTGGGGAGCTGGTCTCTCTGGCCGAGGGGTTACGCCACTTTCTCCGTAATCCCATTTATCACGCAGTCTCGTAGCGGGCGAGAACTGGGAGTGGTTCGTCCCCCGCTGGTGACTTGCGGGATAACTGAGCCGGGCGCTTAGAAAGCAATGGCATACTACTGAGCGTAATCTTGCCAAGAAATCAACAGACAGCTGAAAGATGCTGGTGTTGACAGCGATGTCCTGTAAAAGGATATGCGAATTAAAAAAAAAAAAATCAATACTACTGGGGACAGTCGCCACTTCTATACTCAGATAGTTACAATGAGTATACCACTGGGGACAATTACCACTTCTATACTCAGTTATTTACAATGAGTAAACCACTGGGGACAATTACCACTTCTATACTCAGATGATTACTGTTGCAGAAAGAATACAGGAGGATTACCTCAAGTGCCTTGACGTCGATTCTGATCAATCAAACAATCAAGTAATCACACAATCAATAAATGAACCCCACAAACAACTAATTAGTCAACAGTATAGCACAGACAACATCAATATAGCCACCTGTATGTATATATCCTAATACAGGCGCCGTGATAGAGCAGCTGCTAGCACACATTCCTGCCAGTACGGCGGTCATGTATTGAAATCCCCATTATTTTCTAAAATTGATCAAAGCTCTCAGGTCAACCCAGTCTGAAATTTGAACCAGGAAATGTTGTTGGACGTAAAGGCGGCCGACGTTATATTAATCGGACTATACAAATATGGGTTTAAGAACATATTCTCAATAAATCGCAAAGGTTAAAATAAATTGTTCGAAGCAGGTTACCGCTATTGGTCTTTGTTGTGATGGGGCCATCACGTTCTGTAGGCCTGAATATCTGGATGACTAGGTGACCAATCTTTTCCTCACATAGCAGGCGCCGACACGTCGTCCGACCGTGCCTATGACATTATCAGCACAGGTCTCTATCAACTTCGCTAACGCAAAGGTCAGGAATACACAAAAATAACTAATATGATAATGCTATTACTAAATCTACTAAATATTTACAATTATAAAATATTAGTGTCTAAATGTTTAGCTTGTGTGAATACGATGTGTTTACCATTACACTCAAGAAATAACCAAGTCTTTTTGTCATTGGCAGGTCACTTTTCAGATCGCTCTATCCAACCCTAGAAGTTAGCGTAACTGTATCTTCGCAAATGGAATCCAAGGTTGCCGTTGTCACCGGTGCAAGTTCCGGAATTGGGGAAGCCATAAGCATCAAGTTTGCCTCTCTGGGAGCGAGGGTCACGCTCTGTGGACGTGATGCCAAAAGACTGAGCTCTGTGCTTGACAAGGTCGTGGACATCAGTCATGGAGACCGGAACAGATTCTTGACTGTCCAAGGAGACATAAACGATAAGACAGTTCGTAGACAGATCATTGAACAGACTATTGAGAAGTTTGGACAACTGGACATCCTGGTTCTCAACGCTGCCGTTACAAGCTCCAGACAATCTGTGTTAAACGCAACAGAAGACATTTATGATGCTATATTGGACACTAATTTAAAGTCTGCTGTTTTTCCTGACACAACAAGCTGTACCACATCTGGAGAAGAGCAAAGCCAGTGTTGTATTTATTTCGTCTCTTGTCACATACTTATTAGATCCGAACACAACAATCTATTCAATCTCGAAGGTGGCTCTTGATGAGCTAGCAAAACACTTCGCAGTTGTTTTGGGGCCAAAAGGAATCAGAGTGAATTCAGTAAACCCTGGGTTTATACCAACCAGTATCATGAGATATCTGCGAGATAAAATGGATCCCGTCAACAAAGCAGTTGTGAGAAAAGAGTTTAATAAACAAGTGCTGAAGAGACGACCTATTAATCCCGAAGATGTGGTTGAAGCTGTGCTGTTTTTTGTGTCGGATGCAGCAGGCCTTATTACTGGCGAGAGACTCTACATCGATGGTGGACGGCGGTTCTGTGGTGTTGAGAAATGGTCAGTTCTCAAACCCCAGCTGTAAATTAAGTTAGTCGCATATCCTTTATCCAAATCACACTTCCGGAAAATCAACACCTTAGAGATGAGATGCTTGAGGACAGCTGCCCACTTAACTATCCGAGACCGAATAAGAAATTATTTATCAGAAAGACAGTTGTATCAATATCTTGTGCCACATTTATTGAAAGACAGAAGATCAAATGGTTCGGCCATCTTGTTAGAATGCACCACTATCAACTATCATCACTGGCTCTAAATCAATCAACATCTGCTACGATAGCAAGAGGACGCCCTAGACGAAAATGGATTGACGACATCAATGACACTGTATATTGATACGTAAATGCGCTATCCAGTGCCACCCATCGTGAGCTGGAGCTCCAATATTCTCCCTACGGCGCTTGACGGCAAAAGTAGAAGAGGATGATGAGCCGCTAGATTTGATCAATACAATTTTATTTTTGTTGCTGATGAGTTATGTTTAAACATTTTAGTTTATTCCTTGTTGTTCAAGTGATGTTAGTCATTGGTTATTTCTATGCATTGATACTTGTAGAGTGCAGCTGGGCATTCGATTGATTGGGACATACATTGTAGTATGATCTTCTGCTACAGATCCGAACTTCTTCTGATATCTATAATCTATTATTTTAAATGAACCGTTCTACGTAGTGGTGATCTCTTCCTCTCCTTGTTATTCTTTCCTTCTCTGACCTTCTAGCAGCCAGCCTTGTGCATCTATCTTTCTTTGCACAACTGTCCATTAGGAAGTGGGTTGAGTGAATGAATTAGAACTCCTCATTTAATTATATACTTCATCCTTTCTCTATTTTGTGCGTTTTCACACACACACACACACACACAAACACACACACACACACACACACGCACACACACACACACACACACAAACACACACACACACACAAACACACACACACACGCACGCACACACACAAACACACACACACACGCACATACACACACACACACACTAGCTGACCCGGCCTGGCGTCGCTAGGTACCTGCCGGGGAGCGTCTCAATTAATTCATATGAGTTGTTATTATCCATTCAAATACATTTCTCTAAGCGCACAGAGTACGCGTTCGGCCCCTGCTCCCGGTGCCGTTGCTCATCTGTTTCTGATGCCCCCGTTCCCGTTGCTCGTCTGTTTCTGATGCCCCCGTTCCCGTTGCTCGTCTGTTTCTGATGCTCCCGTTCCCGTTGCTCGTCTGTTTCTGATGCCCCCGTTCCCGTTGCTCGTCTGTTTCTGATGCTCCCGTTCCCGTTGCTCGTCTGTTTCTGATGCCCCCGTTCCCGTTGCTCGTCTGTTTCTGATGCTCCCGTTCCCGTTGCTCGTCTGTTTCTGATGCCCCCGTTCCCGTTGCTCGTCTGTTTCTGATGCTCCCGTTCCCATTGCTCGTCTGTTTCTGATGCCCCCGTTCCCGTTGCTCGTCTGTTTCTGATGCTCCCGTTCCCGTTCCGTAATATCTGTGCGATCATGTGTATATTTCAGCTTGGAAAATGTATCTAATTATTTTACTCTAGGTTTTATAACTTCTGCAGTATGTACCTGACGAGATGCAGCCAAATATGCCAGGCAATAAATCGTACAATCAGTGGTTTGTGTCTTCATTATTCAAATTCACTACTAGGAAACATTGATTTGAGCCATTAATGTCTAGTTTAAGCGTTCTGGGTTATTATTACAACGTATGAATGGTCCAGCATATAACGAGAAGTAACAAAATGGACTATGCGGCCTTCGTCAGCACACGAAGCAATAATTACATACCGATTTAACTACATTAACAGCACTACACGAAATTATATATGTAGAAGTTATTTATCTGCTTCCTTGTTTTAGACTGGACACGTGTTTCATGAAATCCACGTGTATAATTCCAACAAAGCGACTGTAACGGAAATGTGGTTATGGGATGTTATTTGCATATATAGTATATACTATTCAGTCACATTATCGATTCTTAGCGTATGTATTGCTATTTTATAATGTATGTTGAATTATATCTTTCATCTAGAATTGGAATTCTCATTGTGTTAATCATCTTCATTACAATATGTAAATTTTGGTTTTGTCATGATTTGAATGAATAAGTAGATATTAACATGCCTGTAAGATAGCGTTTGCTAAAATATTTTGGTGGTAGTTCTCTTGAATAAATTACTAACTGAAATACCTACAGTGAATGCTTGGTTAATTGATAGCCGGATACAATTTTCGTATTGATTGAAAGATTGCTGATTGATTGAAAGATTGCTTGAATAATTGATTTAACGCTTGATGAATTGATTCAATGATTGAACGATAGCTTTCTTTACTGATTTATTGCATCACTGTTTGAATGATTGATTGTTTAAACGATTTTTTGATTGATTGATTGATTGTTTAAAATGACTTAATTCTCCGATTGGAGTACACGATAGATTTAATGATTGTATGATTGGCCGACGATTGATTGATAGATATTAAAATATATTCTACGTATTGCCTTCACTGGCAGCTAGGGAATGTCAGTTATAATAGGCATATATCCCTACCCAAGAGATAGTGGGCAGTCTCTTTAGGGAGACAAAAGACAGAAGATGAACAGCAATAGAGTATGTATGAAAACCTAACACGAATGTCACGTTTATCTGGCCATGTGCTTTTGTCAGAAATCTTAGCCCCTTTTTAGTATTACACTTTCACGCACTCTCTCGCACACCTTGCGTTCAAAGAATCAAGAGTGGAGTACGTGGGTGCCTTTACAAAACACATTTATCTTGTTAATAAAAAAGAGATTTTCACAATAACATTGTTAGTTCAACCATTGGATTAGAACCAAATAAAATTTTACTTGGATACAGTATAAATTACACAGTATCGTGCGGTAGATTTTCTCAGTATGATGCAAAATTTCGAAATGCCGCCCCTTACATGTTTTACGCTTTAAAAACGGCGCCTCCTTATGAAGCCCCTTTACGGTGCCACCTGATGTGGCCGCCTCTCTGTATCATAGCACGCACGTCCCTGGAAAGTACGATCCCTATCATCATGTTCACAAAGATGCTGGCATAGACACTCGCAGACGATGTGACGATTCAGAGTCATCTGAGTTGTTTTGATCCCGTCTAGGGCTAGAGCTGAACTTAGTCGTCCTGTTTAGGTATGGGAGTCTAGATACAAATAGGTTCTCGATGCTCCTCCGGATCCTGCGTCCACTCTGCACTAGATGGCGAATGAGCTTCTCTGTAAACTTTTGTTAGTGAGTTTGTGATTGTGAGAAAGTATATGTGTATGCTATGGAGTGCGTATTTGTGCGTTATCGAATGGGTGCATAACTTTGCGAGGTTGGGTAAATGCTATAAGTTCGTATTCAGGATTGTATGTATGTGTTTATTAATGTGCGTGTGTACACGTGTTTGTTTGGCGGTCTCGGCGCCCATTGCGCCCCAACCACCTCCGAGGGACCCACAGTAGCCGAAAGATCGTATATTTGCATGTTAAAACCTTGCATCGTACAGTGGCGTTGTTTGTTGCTAGTAATACCAAAATTCAACAAACTTCAAAACCGCAAATGAACGAAATGAAGAGCTTCATTCTGGCGTAGGTTCTTCAGTTCTCTTTATTTATTCAATCTTTCTCGATGGTCGTTGCATAGCGTTTGGTCACATACAAAATGGGTCGTTCAAGGTTAGTTACCAATACAAACATCAAATGGCATTTATTTTATGATATTTCTCTGCAATAATTCATCCCTATTTTCTGACAGAGGGCAACATTTCTTGTTTCTGCTTTTGTTCATCTCTACTTAATTCCAATTATCTTCTACTTTCTAGATGAAATCATTCTTTTCTCTTCAATAACACGACCGTCCTCCTAGAAGTTTTGATGGCATCTCCCTCGATTCTTCTAGTTGTTACGTTCAAGTAATCGACGCCACGTCATCAATATCGTGCTTTTTAGTGCAACTCATTTTACTAATTTGCACCGCAAGTATTGCAAGTCTCGACCACTTGTTATTTATTTGCTACTAACAGTTATTCTGTTATATTTGCCTGTCTGTCTGTCTCATTAACATGGTAATATGCATTACCTATGTTTATAAAATTCATTTGACAATGTTTTTTTTTTTTTTTTTTTTTTGGGGGGGGGGGGGGGGGGGGTCTATTTGAATGTAACATGCACAATGATGAACGAGAAATGAGTGAATGGAAGGGCCGAATGTAAGACGGGCCCGAGTGCCCAATTTGTGACCCTGTGAAAATACAATTCGTTCGTTTCTGGTTAAAGCAATAGCAGCAATCATCATCATCATCTTCTTCCACTTCGGTCGTCAAGCGTCGTGGGGAGGAATAATTTGCGCTCCAGCGCCCGGTGGGCGGCACTGGATAGTGTCATTCCGCGTGATTGTACACTGTCTTTGATGTCGTCAATCCATTTTCTTCTTGGACGTCCTCTTGGTCTTGTTGCAGATGATCTTTGATGTAAGGCCAGTGATGGTAGTTGTTTGTGTTGCATTCTAGCGACACACGTGATCTTCTGTCGTTCAATAAATGTGGCACAAGGTGTTGATCAAACTGTCTGTCTGATAACAGCATTTCTTACTTGGTCTCGGATTGTTAAGTTGGCGGCTCTCCTCTGGCATCGCATCTTGCAGGTGTTGATTTTGCGAAAGTGTGATTTGGATAAAGTCCAAATTAGGGATTGGTAGCATAGCTTTGGTGTGAATATGTTGTTTATTATATGTCGTCTTGCGGATATGGGAATATTTGGATGTTTCAGTAAGGGTGATAGGTGATATGTAAGTGCACTAGCTTTTTGACATCTGATTTCGATTTCTCTGTCCAATCTGCCATCTTATTTGATCATACTTCCAAGATATTTGAATTCTTTAAGTTGTTTTAGAGTTGTGCTATTTATCTATATACTTAGAGGGCCAGACGATCTGCTAACTTGCATTACTTCTGTTTTGGCTGTGTTTATACTCATATTGTATCTGCTGCAGGTTGAACTCAGATTAGTAATGAGGATCGCATATAATCAGGATCTTGTTTATGGTCAAAACGATGAAGGATTGGTTTCGTGTGCGTATGTTTGTATGTCATTCTCAGTGGCAACTAGGAATACTAGACATAGTTTCTATTTGCTAGGCTTTTATCTAAGCCGATGATTCATATATAGCTTGACGATACATTGTATATCATGATGATACAGGGTATAACAATGTTGCCAATGTGAAAAAGGTGCCAAAAGTGGATATATCCGAAGACAACTGGTCAATCGGACTAAAACATGAATACATACTTTAGTGTAAAAACATATACAGAATTTACATGTTTGCAATCTAAGTGTAACTCAGGTGTGTTATTATTTAGTAATAACATTTGGGGAAGTCCTGGAGCAGCCATGATGGTTCCCTTGAAAGCTAAGAAGAGAGGTCATCAATAATACATCCCAAAAACACACATACACACACACACACACACACACACACACACACACACACACACACACATCAATAATTAGACTTAGAGCAATCGAGTGTCGCCAAGGAGCCGTGAAGTGTAATCAACAGAATATAGGGGCTAGTACGTAAGAATAAGGTTGTCACATTGTTCTTTATAATAACTGAGTGACATGGTCGTTGTCTAGGTTTCAATGTTCTTTGTATGTCACTATGGAGTGTAAGTAGATCTAGCCACCTGTCTCACAATGCAACTCACCCCAGTAGTACACATCCATTAGTCAGTGAACAATATTGCTTTGGTGCACATAATCCTTTAATACAGAAAGAACACGGACACACGTAACATATTTATATATCCAGAAACCAATATAATCCATAGAATATATATATATATCCTTCTCGCAACTTAATACGCACACATCACTGCCTTCTCACGGCCTGCTGAATCTCAAATTCACAAGACAGTTATCCAGCTCCTATCCACGGCTGGACCTCACACAATACAACCCACACACAGGATCTAGGCCTACAGTTATCCAGCTACTATCCACGGCTGGTCCTCACACAATACAATCCACACACTGGGTCTAGGCCTACACTAACTATCTAACCCACTTTTGGTTCAGGCCTCCATTATCTATCTAATCCACTTTGGGTTCAGGCCTCCATTATCTATCCAACCCCCAATGGGTTTTAGGCCTGCATTCACAACTCGGAGAACAACACAACACGGAGATCTCTAACTCCGCTCCTCTCCTTAGACTACCGACCCGCTCGGTATCTAAACATCAACTGTCGTCTCCAGTTTCCTGACATCACACCAAACAAAACTGTTCTCTCACCCATCCACCCTGGGGGGTCTGCACTCACCCTTACCATTATTTTTCATGGTTAGTTGTTTTTCTTGTAGCCAGGTCACTCACCTCACTGTCTCCAACTTTCGTCTATTCTTTCTCATGCCCGGTCACTAGTTTATATACTAGCCCGGTCATTCTCCTTAATGTCAGTGAACCCAGGCATATGTTAAAGGTAATCAGACAAGGTGGCTGAGCCATACGAGTAGTCTAGCTTTAGCATGCCTCAGTTATCAACTTTGAATTCGTTACTTCCCACATTTAGTTTCCCCTATACACATGGTATATGAGTTTTTCTTCTGACGCTCATTGTCACGCTTTTCGACATGGCATTGGATGTTGGTAAAGTAAAATTATATTTTAAAATAAATCGCCTGGAAATATTGCCTAGATGGGATTCATGTACCACATATTTCTTCTGCCACTCTTTTCAGTCAATCGCCTGCTTATATTTTTCGACTTTCCACGTGGTGGATATCATTACACATGCTCTTCACACTTTCAAAATATATATAAATAAGCTAATACATTAGTACGAGTACATTCACAAAATGCACATCAACATATCTGTGTGGTTATTTTAAATGTAGGTACCACATGTGTTCAAACTCATTTCTCCTTCTGTCTTTCATCCCACTTGTTATAGGTGTAAATTATAGGAAAATATTCTGAGGTTTCCCAATAACGAAATATAATTCCGTCAACACACCGTTATTTTCTAACATTTAACTACTGTTTTACAAGCACTAACCCTCAGTTTTGCGCATAATTTCAGCTCCTAAAGGTTTATCAAACAAGGATTGGACTTGATTAGGTCGCTGAAATGCGTGAATACATCTGTCTTTACCTGCGCTTGTTCGTTTTTGAAACGAGCGGAAGTTTTATTTTCTACCTCCAGTACCGTGGTGTTAACAGCTTATCGCATATTACCATAGAACCCGGTTGTGGAGTTAAAACTATATATCCCCAGTCAATTTAGCTATATATGGCAACATAAGTTGCAAAATAGGACGTCACAGCAAAATACGACGTCAACTTCAATATATGACGTGGCAATAACTACCGCCCCTAATACTTCTCCGAGGCGAAGGGGTTACGGACGCGGTTCGTGATTTCGCATACCCACACTCGAAACACACCTGCAAGCGATTTGGCAGCAGACCACGTTGCGCTGGTTTGTTTACAAAATGGTATGGGTGCCGGTGGTTCAGAAAGCAATGACAAGCTACTGAACGTAAAGTTGCCAGGACATCAACAGCAGCAAAAAATGCTGGTGTTAACTGCGAACGTCCTGTAAAGGATATGCAGCTAACTTTTTGATTTGTTGAATGGAAGCCTGCCACTCTTACCGATGCATGTCTGTCTGCACCTTTCTCATCCTACTTTGTGTGTTGTTAAACTAGACATAAAGACCAATATATCTAGACCCATATTTAGGCTATCACCGTTCAGAACGTCTGTCAAAAATGTTGCAGTGACGATAAAACAAATGGTTGTGACAGTTGTCACCAAATTTATCGCTCTTTTCTGTGTCGTAATTATGGCTTCAGTTAATACATGTATTTACTATGGCTATAATACGACATTTATAAATACACTCTCTTGAAAGTGGTGTTAAGTGTAAAGTTAACTCCATGTCCTTTTACAGGCCATTGCCATCAACCCCAACATTGTAAGGTCTTTGTGATTGTATAAGCTATTATACGTTCAGTTATTTGTCATTGCTTCCGAACGATTGTGAAAATTCATGCAATGTGGTCTGATTACAAATCTCCTGCGTCTGATTTCAAACACGGTATCTCGGCATTATTTTGATTGTGTGGCTACAGACACTCTATTTAGAGTATGTAAGCAAATGACAGGTTTACACACCTTAAGGCTCATTGAGCATACGGTGCTAGACCCATTCTTTTAGACCAATCTGCACTCGATGCGTGATATGGTCAGTATCACGATATTCGCCTTTACTTCCCAAGACATTTCGTGGTGCACACTTTACTCTGGGTCGCCTTCTATCTATAAGAATTAGACATTAGTGATAAGAGAAACTTAGTGAATGTTCCCTAGAACACAGTAGTTTAACCACAAACGAAACCCCACTAAGTTCTATACTATATATCCCACAAGATGGTAGTAACTTCTTCTACTGTTTTCTATGCCATGTAAATTATACACCCCCAACCAACTCATTCCAAGGGCACATTGGACGTGGATAAAGCAACTATTAATTAATCACTTATATAACCTGCTGATGTTATGATAGTAATACCATGTTGCTGAAATCAATTCAGTTAACCGTCGTTCTACTAGCTAGAGCAGTGTTTCCCAACGTGGGGCCCACGCCCCACAGGGGGGCAATTCAACTGTTAAGGGGGGCAATTCGAAAATGGAAGAAATCGGCTGAATATAACAAAACGGGGAGACTTGAGACTGAAGTTAACTAAATTGGAACCTGACATAAGATCTCTTTGCAGCAAGCATCAAGCGCAAGGATCTCACTAAATTTAAATAATAAATAATTACTAATAATTAAAATAATATAGAAAAATCTTTCATTAAAATTATTTTGTACTTGAATTCCAGTTCTCCATTATATGTTTTGAAAATTTACTTACTGTGTTTGCTCAATAATTACCTAGTGATTTCTTCCTAAAACCTATCATTCAAGTTTCTTTAGTGAACATTTCAATTTTTGAATATTAAAAATAATGTATATGTTGAGAGGGGGCGTGGGGCGGGGGAGGGGGGCAATATGAATTTTAGAAAGGCTTAAGTGGGGCATGGCACAAAAAAGGTTGGGAAACACTGAGCTAGAGCCATAGTTGCCATTCTAGATATTTTATATCCAGATCTAGAGGTTTTTTCCGGCATCTGGATACTGTTTCTGACGTTTGGATGCTGGATGCAATTCTAGATATTTTTCATTTGGAGTCGGATATTTTGAATACTTTCTAGATTTTACTTTTCTTTCGGTGTCATTTACCCATTTTATGTTTGGTAAGGACGCTCGTAAATTATAGTAACTGCCATTATTTAAACTTTGAACTGACTTCGGTCAACGCTCAACAATCTGGCAACCCCCTGGTAATGAGTAAAATGGCGCCTAAATTATAATAACATTATTTGAACTGTAAACACACTGTGCTGCGACTTACTGTTGTAATGCCGACTTTGTGATTCTTTTCACGTGAATTTGGCTGCAACTGGTACAGATAATGCCTCGATAATGGTTGATATCAACCATAGCGTTTATATAAACCGTAAGGAAGATATCCCATCTTTATTCCTCATAAAATATGCGTGTCATTCCTTGCAGCTAGCATTATCACATGCCTCATCAGAATGTTTACTAAGGAATTTGCAATTCCTTATTGCTGAAACACATAACTGGTTCTCCAAATCATCTGTCAGACAACAGCAATAACAATTTATATAAAGCATTAAATGATATGATTCTATAGGTAAGTCACATCAATTTATTTTGTTTGTTTGTTGCATATCCGTTACAGGACGTTGCAGCCAACATCAGAATTTTTCATCTGCTGTTGATGTACTAGGCAAGATTATGATCAGTAGTTTGCGATTGCTTTCTGAGCGACCGGTTCCCATACCCCTTAAATTACCAGGGCGGCTCGAACCGCTGCCGGTTCGCGTGCAGCTGCGTTACTCACGAGAATATACGGGATTACGGCGACAGCCGTAAACTCTTCGCCAGGGAGACGGCAGTCACATCAATACATATGTAATTTATTACTTTCTCAATCTGGATATTTTTCCTAGATACTTTCCAACGAAATCTAGATATTTATGGATGTTGTTTGGGCCATTTCTAGATACTTTTGGTTAAAAAAAAAAGTGGCAACCCTGGCTAGAGCTGTTACATAAGTGATTACAAGTGGCCTGGTTAGACATGTCTGTGTCGCTGCATTTACCGAAGTGATCAGTGTGTTGTTCATGCACTTAGCATTACAGAAGCTATACCTAGTCTCAGGTGAGTGTTTTGTTAAAGTGTGTCAATTGTATTACATACATCACCACATGCTTTGCCGGCTGGTGTAGGCGATCAAGTTTCTCCAAAAATCGACGGCTTGCATCAATTCATGTGTTGACTGCCTTCCCTGGCATTAAACAAGACTGTCAATATTTTTCTCACGATATCTTCCTCTATTTTTCTTTCCACAAATTATTGTTAGGTTGTCACAAAATGTTCCAGTTTTTATCTTCTCATAAAATAAAACGTTAGTTGCATAATATTTACTTACGTAGCAGTCAATCCAAGCAATTTGTATCTGTTCGTGATTCCTGTGTAAGTTAACGTTCAGTAGTTTGGCATTGCTTTTATTGATTGATTGATTGATTGATTGATTGATTTAGGAACCGACATCATAGCATTCGGGGCATTCCCATAAGCGCTCCATCCCCATCCTCAGAAGCCAGTGAAGAGTTCCAACCCCAATAGTACCAGTAGCAATGTGATTATATGAACGACCGGCACCCATACATTTTCATAAAAAACCAACGCTACTGTCTTCTCATAATGTGGCGACAACATGATGTGTGTCTCTTAATCATGCTTGTGATAAGTTGTCTTTGCGACTTAATCTTTTTCAAAATGACAGATTGCTCACTTTGGCTGTCCAACAAATATTCAACATTCTTCTATAAAGCTACATCTCCATGGCGTCTAGGGATGTTTTCGCCTGTTTACTAATTAATCAGAAACTGTATATATGTAACATGCAAGAACTCTTTTTCTAACTTGTAGAGACAAGTACCTATTGCATAAAATGTTCTTCATTTGATATAATGAATTTTTTGCTTGTCCTCTTCTGTTCTTTATCTCCGTGATGCATATTCCATCTTATGTTATCCATTTGTATCTGAATGACTGCACTTGCCCAAAATAACGTCATTTACTTTATTTATACCATTAGGCACAATGTTTTGTTGTTGTTCTTTTTTTTTTCATACCAAAATAACTTCTGGTTTCTATTATTTAAGCTGAGGCATATTTTTTTTTTCGCTTTCTATAACCACTGTTTCTATAATTTCCTGTAGGTCCTTCTGACTTGTTGCAATCAAGACAGTGTCATCAGCATAGCGTAAATTATTTATATTATGTCCACCAATCAGGATGCCTGTCATATTTTCTAATGATCTCATTATATAGTGTTAAACAATGTGGCCGAGGGGTTAGCAGCTTTCTCCGCTAACCCCGAATACTCTCGTCACGTGACGCGACGAGAATTAGCAGTGGTTCGAATCGCAAAAGTGACTTATGAGACTATGGAGCCGGTCGCTCAGAAAGTCGTGACGTGCTGATGAGCGTAATCTAACCTAGGAATCAACATACAGCTGAAAGATGCTGGTGTTGACCGCAATATCCTGAAACAGGATGGAAACGCGGGAAAAAAAAACGCAACATTTGTTCAAATACTTTTATAAAAAGATATTCGGTGATTGGCCATCAGTAAACCAACGGACTGTTTCCATCTGGTCATTAACTTCTCGTGGTTACCTGAATTGTACTCGCAGCATGATTCGCGAGGGCATGAAAGAGGTCAAGGTCAAAACGACATTTTTGACAATAACTCTTTACAGGTTCATAATAATCCCTTGAAACATTCTGAACAGAAAACTCTCTGACCATATTATTGAATGTCTATAAAAGATTGCCGGTCTCTGTGGCAAAGGGTTTGCGAACGCGGTTAGTGAGCTCGTATACCCGGGTTCGAAACACGGCGGTGCTGGGTTTTATTTTTCGAAAAAAGGTATAGGGGCCGGTCGTTCAGAAAGCAATGGCAAACTACTGAACGTAACACTTGCCTAGTACATCAACAGCAGCTGAAAATACAGGTGTTGACTGCAACGTCCCGAAAGGGATACACAACACACACACACACACACACACACACACACACAAATAAAAGATTGACGCTCTAATAAATTAAATTGAAAATTAAATGCGTGTGTATGGCTCATCTCACTATAGAACAACGACTCATCATCATCGGACGTTTACAGGCTGGACAGTCACAAAGTGTAGTAGATAGATACTTTAATGTGGTTAGAAGCACCATTTGTCGCCTTTGGAGGCGATTTCAAGGAACTGGCTCAGTGGCAGACCGGCCGCGCAGTGGAAGACCCAGAATCACAGCCGCTTCATACGGCTGCGTCACCTTAGGAATTGATTTGCATCTGCGTTCTCCACAGTCCAGTCAATGCAAGGAGCTCGTCGAATTTCAGATCAAACAGTCAGGAAGTGGCTGCACGATGCTGGTCTTTGGGCTAGAAATATATACATAGGTCCTGTTCTTATGGACCTGCATCGCCAGAAGCGACTGCAGTGGACGAATCAGCATCGTCAATGGACCGTTGGGAATGACTAGAGACGGGTTTGGTTTAGTGATGAATTATATTTCGTGCTCTAGTGACACGATAGACGTAGAAGTGTTTACCGCAGAGTTCGTGAGCGCTATACCCAGAACAGCATTAATGAGGCTCCATAACATGGTGGTGTAAGTATCACAGTGTTGACATGGCCTGGCTGTGAATAGTTAGTGGCTGACATCAACATAGATGACAAACTCCGCGTTGTAGTGTATAAAGGTTTATTGAGTCCTCAAATACATTTTCCTGCTGCCGATGTAAATACAGACATCTTTGTTGTTTCTTCAATGGCCGAATCCCCAGTGATGCGTGAGCAACCCCCGGAATACCTAAACCCATTCGTGCTCACGCGTTCACTAACTTTATTTCCCCATTAGTTAACGAATGCGCAGCATTCATTAACTCTCTAACTACTAACCTAGATCCCTTACTGTTATATACCTCCCCTTCTTCAAAAAGACTTTTTCTCTGGAAAAGTCTTAACTCCAACCCTTAAACACTTAACTCAATACTGAAATATTTCTTCTTCTATACCAATTCTACCCAACAATCCCTCAACATATATTTCATAATTCAAATCTCATCCTCCTATATCATCATAGCCAAACGCTAACCAGAGACATACTTTATACAATGTAAATTTTTTAATACAAAACCCTACTATAAACTCTCAAAAAAAAACCCTCTCTTTTAAAATTCTCTATAAGCAAACCGCTTTTAAAAGTGTCCATCTAAATTATGTTTGAAAAAAAATTTTTAAAGGGATATTTTCCTTATTTTTTTCCATTTTAATCCCCTTCTCACTTTTCCCAGGATAGACAGAAAAAATTTTTAGTTTAGTTTGGTTTTGGGTTTGCGAAAAACCGAAAAAAAAATTTAAAAAAAGTAAGAAAAAAAAAAATAGTAAGAAATAATCACATTTCTCTTCCCATACATTTCTCAACACTTTAATTTTTTAAAAAAAAGTTTTCAAAATTTAAATTTTATTGCCGTCAATAATAATTTTTTGTTATTCCAAAAAAAATTATGTTAACCCAAAAAATACCCAAAATTTTGTATTTTTCACCCCGTCAAAAGGTTTTAACCATTCCTTCAAAACCCCCAGAGGGCCCCTTATTTTTTTAAAAGCCAAAATTCCCAAACCTGGCATTCCCCCCATATTTTCCATTAAAAAGCGTTCAACCCAGCTTCCATTTTTCAACCCCCATCCCACCCCGTATTTTGCCCGTTTATTTCCCCCCATCCATTTTTGGGTTTCAATCCAAAGTTTTTACATTAGGGGAAGTCTTTTTGGCCCGGGCCCTTTAAAATTCAATTCCCCCCAAACCATTTTTAAACCCGGTTTTAAAAACCCTTTTTTTTCCAAAAAACCCCTGTAATTATCAATTTGTTACTACCCAAACCCCCGACATTTTTTAAATTTTACTCCTCCATTCTTTCACTACAACATACTGGTTACTTCGTAATACCACAACTTCCCCCCTTTAATCAATATGTTTTACCCTCAAATTTTTATTTATAAAACGTTATACACGTTAAGCAATCAACTTCAAGGCCCCAAAATTCATAAAAAAGAAGCATGGCCCTTACTTTCCCTGTTTCATATTTTCTGCCCAAACTCCCAAAAAAACAACCCCTTTATTTTTTCCCCCCAAACTGAACTTAAAACCAGAAATTATTTTTTTAAAAAAACCCCGGGTAACTCAAAAAAAAAAAAAAAAATAAAGTTTTTTTTTTTTAAAAAAAAAAACAGCTAAGGTAACATATCATCCCCCATTTTTTTTTAAAGAAAAACTGAAGTCAAAAAAATAGAAGCCAAAAAAAATTTTCAACCCCCCCCATCCTTTTTAAAAATCATTTTTATCCCCCCCACCTTATTCAAAAAAAAAATATGTGATGAAAATGAAAAAAAACATATATATACATACACCAAAATATTATGATACTAATCAATCATTTTTCCCTCTAAGGAAAAAACCCCAACACTTCAAAATTTTAAAAAACAAAATGATAATAAAAAATATATCAATTACTACTAATTAAACCCTTTAGTCTTTCCCCATCACGACAACTTCAACAAATCTTTTATTAAAATTGTTTGCTAAAACCCTTTTTCATTTGAAATTCACAATTACCGTGTCCCCACTTTTTTTTCTTCTATTTTGCCCAAACTGCAGAATATTACCCAAGCTATTTCATCACTTTTTCCATTTTTTAATAACTCCAAATTTTTTTTCTATAAGTGGGAATCCCCCTTTCATTTAATGTCGGGCATCTTTTTCCCAGAAATATCTTCTTTCATAGCACCCATCCTATCAGTTTTGAAATTTCATCCATCTCTTGTTCCAAAGTCTGTATACCCATTTCTAGCAAAAAATAATCCTTTTTCCTTTTTAAAAACTAAAATTTAAACTTTTACCTTGATGTTTTTAATGATCTTTCAAATAGTGGCCCTATCTTCATTTACTTGAGGAATTTTCTCTAAATTTTTTTGCCTCTTTAAAATTTTTCCCTTTTTTTGTTTTATCTAACTTTCTTTTTTTCTGCCTTCTAGTATTTATAAAATTTGGGGCGTCTATTTTTTTTTTTTGATCGATTTTCACATTATAACCGTCATAGTGTTGTTTTCCCCTGTCACGATCGTTTTTTTTTTTAAAATTTTTTTCTTCGTTCACCAAGGTTTTGTTTGATTTCTGTTTTTTATTTGTTTTTGTACCAATTCCCTTTTCCCATTATCTAAGGTATCGGATATTTCCGTTCTTTCTGACAATCTGCCATCTGAAAAAAAATTCTTCTGAATAATAATTTTTTATTTTTTCCCTTCTGATCTTTTTAATTACCGCCGTTTTCTAATATTCTACTGTGGAAAAGTGCAACATGCCCTGTAATTTTGATTTTTTTTTATAGTAAATTAATTTTTTTTTTTTTTTATAGGGGAAACCCTTTTTTTTTAAATTAAAAATAAAATAAACCCGGGGACCCAATGAGCATCAAAAATTTGAGTTTTTCCCCATGTTTTTTTTATAAACCTATCACCTATTTAAAAATCCCCCGGTTTAAATTTTGCAATTTTTTTTTTTTTTTTGTATTTCTTCTGGGCTTTTTTCGAGCCCTTTTTAAATTATATTATTTTTTAAAAGTATATGTGCTTTGGGCATTTCTTGCAACCCTCTTTTCCCTAAAAACTCCTCCCCCATATATTTTTTAAAGGCTTTAATAAATTGTCAATCGGTAATATTGGTTCTCTTCCATTTTTTTAGAGGAAAAAATTTGGTGAGAAACCTTTTTCCTTCTTTTTTTGGGTGTCCCGGGACCCCGCCCCATTTTTTTTTCTTTTTTTTTTTTTTTTTTTTCCCAAAAAGTTTCCCAATCCATATCGTTTTTCTTTAAATTTTTCGCCAGTATAGACAATTTCTATGTTGTTTTCCTTTTTTTTGGTTTTTCAAAAGGATGGCCTGTGTTAATACGAAGTTTTTATGTGTTTTTATATTAAAAATTTTTTTAATTTTTTTTTCAAACTTTCTATTTAAAAAATTTTTTCCCCATTTCACTTTTTTATTGTCTGGGGAAACCCCCAAAACCTTTTGGTAAAAAACTTTTTTGGTAAAAACATTTTTATAACAAAATTTAAAAACTCTTGTTTGGAATTGGAAAAAAAACCTTCTGGGCCAGAGAATTATTATATTTTAGTAGATATACACCCCCCCCATAATTTTTTTGGATGAGGCCCTAAAAATACCCAAAAACTCATTTTCCCTGCATTGGAAAAATTTGGAGGAATATCTGTATCTTGTAAGGGACTTTTAATTTTCTTCTGTTTTTTAACCTACACTTTTCACATGAATCAACATTTTTCAATACGTTTTAAATAAAATTCGGCCAGTAATATTTACTGCTAATTGCCTTAAAACTTATCTCGTCCAAAAACAAATTATCAGGGATATCCCTTTTTTTAAAACTTCCCTTTTAAAAATGTTTCGGAATATATTTTTTTTTTTTAATCCCTCACCCTTTTTCACCGACATAATATAAAATTTATTTTCTTCTTGGGAGCTCTAAAAATTTCTTTTTTTTTAAAACCGTTTTTTTCCCCCCTTCTTTCAATTTTTTTTTTTAATTGGGATTATTTTTTTTGGATCTAATTCCCGTTCATTTTTCATATTTAAAAAGCATCAACGGCCCAAAAACTTCCTCTATTGATTCCCGAATCTTGTTCTGTCCCGTGAGCTTTTTTAAAAATTTTTTTTTAGCAGAAACTAATATATTTACTTGCCAATTCCTTGTCGTCAATTTCTGGTTTTCCCTCATCCCGAGTAGTGGTTTTAATATTGTTGTTGTGGAATTCTAGACAATAAAAACCCGCGAAAGTATTTTGTTTTCCTGAAAAATACTCTACTTTAGCATTGATCCCTGTAAATTTAGTGCCCATGTTTGTATTTCCTTAAATTTTTTATTTTTTTGCTTTTAATATTTGACTTTAATTGGGATATGATCAGTTTTAATAATGAAAAATTTGGGGTTTTTTAGATTTAATTTAAATTTAAATTTTTTTGGGGAGCATATTTTTATAGCGGGAGGCCTTTTTCTCAATAAGGGCGCCCCTTTTCGCTGAGATTTGTAAGTTCTAGTGACAAAAAATAGACGGGGCTTTTCCAAACCACCTTTTTTTAACTTCCGGGGGTTTTCCCGAGTCTTTTTCCTTTTTATAACGGTTTTTTAACCATGGGTCCTATGGCATTATCTGAAGCATCGTATACAAAAAACCCAAATTTTTTAATTTTTAAAACTGGATGTTTTTCCAATAGTGGAACTTTTTTGTTTTAAACTATTTTTAAAAAAAAAAGAACGCCTTTTGACAATCTTCCCGTCCACTTAAACCTTTTCAAATTTAAAGGCAATTTAT
>JACEFZ010005205.1:0-20606 GCA_014155875.1 Cepaea nemoralis | reverse complement strand
TTCTATCCCCACTGTTTCTATAACCACTGTTTCTATCCAGTTTTAGACCACTTTCTATAGACCACATTTTCTATAGACCACTGTTTCTATAGACCACAGTTTCTATAGACTACTTTTTTCTACAGACACTGTTTTATAGACCACAGTTTATATAGACCACAGTTTCTATAGACCACTGTTTCTATAGACCACGTTTCTATAAATCACAGTTTCTAAAGACCATTGTTTCTAATATACCACTGTTTCTATAGACCACAGTTTCTATAGACCACGGTTTCTATAGACCACTGTTTCTATAGACCACAGTTTCTATAGACCACAGTTTCTATAGACCACTGTTCTTATACCACAGTTTCTATAGACCACAGTTTCTATAGACCACATTTTTTTATAGCCCACGTTTCTAAAGCCACTGTTTTAAAACCACTGTTTTTAATATACCACAGTTTCTATAGACCACTGTTTCTATAGACCACTGTTTCTATAGACCACTGTTTCCATAGACCACAGTTTCTATAGACCACAGTTTCTATAGACCACAGTTTCTATAGACCACGTTTCTATAAAACCACTGTTTCTATAGACCAAAATTTTCTATAGACCACAGTTTCTATAGACCACTGTTTCTATAGACCACAATTTCTATAGACCACAGTTTCTATAGACCACAGTTTCTATAGACCACTGTTTCTATAGACCACAGTTTATATAGACCACAGTTTCTATAGACCACAGTTTCTATAGACCACAGTTTCTATAGACCACTGTTTCTATAGACCACTGTTTCTATAGACCACAGTTTCTATAGACCACAGTTTCTATAGACCACTGTTTCTATAGACCACTGTTTCTATAGACCACAGTTTCTATAGACCACGGTTTCTATAAATCACTGTTTCTAATAGACCACAGTTTCTAATAGACCACAGTTTCTATAGACCACAGTTTCTATAGACCACAGTTTCTATAAATCACAGTTTCTAATAGACCACAGTTTCTATAGACCACAGTTTATATAGACCACTGTTTCTATAGACCACAGTTTCTCAGTGTGTCTATAGACCACTGTTTCTATAGACCACAGTTTTATGACCACTGTCATGTGTAATATCAACAAAGTATTCAGTGCCCTAGACGTCATGCGTTTATGAACAAGTTTTGAATTTTTCTTCATTTTTGAGATCTTGTAGTGTCAGTATTGGTCCTCTTCTGGGTCCACACTATTCTTACAATGTTTCTGTACCATTTTGCCCAAAAGCCCAATCTTCTTCTGGGTCCACACTATTCTTACAATGTTTCTGTACTATTTTGCTCAAAAGCCCAATCTTCTTCTGGGTCCACACTGGGTCCACACTATTCTTACAATGTTTCTGTACCATTTTGCTCAAAAGCCCAATCTTCTTCTGGGTCCACACTATTCTTACAATGTTTCTGTACCATTTTGCTCAAAAGCCCAATCTTCTTCATTTTGGTCCACACTATTCTCATAATGTTTCTGTAACATTTAATTGTACTTTAGTTTTTGTTTGTTACTGCTGTCCATAGATATTCAGTACTGTTTAACCCCAGCATTGTCACAACCAGTCTATGATTTCTATATGTTTGTGATGCACGTGATCTTTGTCCTCAACTTTCAAGGCAAGATCTGGTGATCAGGTCAAACTGAAATATCGTCTATACTACTGATTCAAGATCACTTGGACGGATCTCAATGTGTGAGGCAACAGCCCTATAATGGCCAGGCATCTATTACTATTCCACTGAACACATGTAAACAAAAATGACATCATTCAACTTCTGAACCACCAAAAACTATACAGGAATGTCATGAACCTAAACTTGCTGCTTTTATTGGAGGTGTGCTTGCTTGTGTTCGTTGGCTTGAGCTCCAACGCGAAGTCCTGTATATCGGATGAAGGCATCCTGTTGTCCAACATCAGTGTGATGTCATACAGGACCTGAGGTTTGCGTGAGTATCCGTTGTCCCATGTCTGGCTTATTGGTGTGCAGACTGGTGGTTCCTCGCCGTACAGGCAGACACTCTCCGACTTCGGAGGAATTGGCGATCCTGTTGACTTTAGCCAGGAACCCGAAGGGACCTGTTGCCCAGGACTCTCGACGAGGACGCGTCAATAGGTCTTGGCCAGTATATAACCCGGCCCTGGTGCCTTGGAAACACCTCTGCGTCCCATTGGAGGTGTAATCTGGAGGTCTGAGTGCAAACTAAGTAGAAATTTTACTGGACCACACCATTCTACATAATCTATTATACTATACATAAATGTACATTTGTCTGCGTCTGCATTTTAATCTCACTGGCAGTGATTGTTTCTAGAATGTGTATTATAGTATTATAATATGAGCTTGCATTCCAAGTCAGAAACCACATTGCTCCTCTTCTAACCCAGGTCTTGTGCTATTTAATGTATGAGGCTTGAAATTGAATTGTTCACGTGACTTATATCGACAATTGTTCTGTGATTCATACACAGTGATTCTGATATGTTAAAATCACGCTTTATAGGTGAAACACTAAGCGTGGGAAAGACATCGTTAGTACTGCTATAACAGAGTTAGTTATAGGAGGAAGAGGCAGTGAAGTGTGCATAGTCAATAATGGAGCAGTGCACGGGCAAGCACCATAGTAGGAAGTAGCTAAGGGCTACTAGGTAGCTAGACTGTGACGACAGAATGGTCACATGGTGAGTTACTGCTAGGGGAGCCAACGAACCGGTCGTACTTGGGAAGTCATCTGAAAGAAATGCGGACTCTATATTTTTTATCAACATACAACGTTCACGGTTCGATGTACTGCCATCAATGTTTTGGATAATTGCATTCTCCTTTTGCTACGTGCCAACCAATGAACGCTAGAAGAACTCAATCGAACGCGTTGAATATGATTTCATCGTCCATTATCGACACGGACCGTATTCATCATCTCCACTACTGCACTGTTATACTGCTGCATGGAGGAAACCATGGGCCTTAACTAACAATATGGGGCATACAGTTAACACTTTTGAAATGGGGGTCTTCAAACACCGGGGCAAGTTTATTGTATGGACAAACTGAAAAATAATACACGAAATCTGAATGTGAAAAAGGGCTTTACCAAAGGACATACAGATGGGAAAGACAGAATACTTTGATGACGTCAAAAACATAACAATCGACTGAAAACTAATCTATATATGCCATTATTGTATGTAAGTAGAGGACTATTGTTCACGCATTGGGCACACCGTGCTAGATCCATGTTTGTATACAACAGTCGGCATTCTGTAGGTGATTTAGTCAGTATCACACACGATGCCTTTTCTTCCCACGAATTTCCTGGTACTAGTTTTAGACTATGTCGACCTGGGCGCAATTGTAACAATTCGAATCCGCACTCTATTGTGTGTACATGTGATTTATTTAAACTATTACTGTGTGTACACGTCTTCTATGTATACCACTATCATGTGTGCATGTGTATATGTGTACTACTCCTGGAGTACATGTGTTATATTTGTACTATTCCTGGGTTTACGTTTGTTGTATTTGTGCTATTAAAGTGTGTAATATATTCTGTCTGTGTCTTTACTGTATGTGTGTGTGTGTGCTCAGTATGTGTTATTAATGCATATGCATGTGTTTTATTTGTGCCAGTGGTGACTATAAATGTGTTTTGCTTGTTTGTTTGTGTGTAGGTAATTTCTGCTTGTATTTCGCAGTCAGAGCTGTGCTGGAGACATTCGGCAACATGGCGATGATCATTCTCCTGCTGGCGCAAGAACATATCCTATGGCACAGTTGAGCTTTATGTTTGCTTCGTGTTCACCCTTATCTTATGCCTTAGACATGCTAATCTTTTATTTCGTTTGGTTCTTTTCTGGCTTCGTTTCTGCTATTCGCACGCGCGCGCGCGCACACGCACACACGCGCGCGCGCGCGCACACACACACACGAAATGTTGATTGTTAACAAAAATAATTATTCTATATAGGAACGCAATTGGGAGGGTACAAACCTTACCCTAGTGCGAGAAAATGAAACCTAAAGTCTAAATGTCATGACAGGGCATATCAGACCCTAAGACTTGGCAGGCTCGGCAACTAGTCTAGGATTGAAGATCTGACAGGCGAACAGTTAGAGTATTGTTTTGCTGATCCGGCAGCTTCTACAGCTTGCCTTGTTCCAGATATATTGTGGTGTTACCTTTCCTCTGGAGTAAACTAGGCATGCCGGAAGAGGGATTATATTGCATGGACAACATATGGTCTCTAAATTCAACCCAGACTTTGTGCTATGGAGAGGTATAACTCTATTTTACAGACTATCGTCTGTCAAGACGGCATGGTAGCAGTCATTATACATAAACTTGAGCTCCACGGTATCACAGGTGCAGCACCATAACCTGGGGGACTGGCGGCTTATGTTCGTAACCTCAGCGAGGCGGAATTGTTAAATCGTCCTTTGCTTCCACGTCGACCCAGATAATATAGCGACCCAACATGTCGTGGAAAGTAAAAGCGACTGAATTAATATTAATCACACCACCCACTGATTGCCATTTGGTTTATACATTTATGAAATTAAAACCATATACCCACTGTGGGTGTCAACTATGGTCCTTAGCTGTGTTTTTTTTTTTTTTTTACATTCGTCTTCTTATTATTGTCCATACCGCGCCATTTCTGTCCCTCTATGCCAGGATCTCAAACTGTACAGCATCTTTCTCTCTTGGTCTTCCCTTGCTTAACCTCCCAGCTTTGTTCATGAGTGTGTGTGCGCTGCGGGTTGGTGATCGTGGGTGATGTATCTGTTTTTCCCCCTTTATTCTTTAATCAGAAAGTTTATTTGTACATTTGTTATCTTTCTTTTCCATTTGTGTTTAACTAGAATGTTTCTATCAGAATTTTTTTATCTGTCTGTCCCGTTTTATCTAACCAACAATATCTATCTGTATTTATTACTGTGTCCTCCCCCCCCCCCCCCCCACACCCCCCACCCCCACCCCCTTTAAAAAAAAAAGTATTATAAAAATTTTCATCGGTATTTGTTATCTTTCTTTCATATTTCATGTTTTTATCTGACCAGACATAGCGTAAAACACCCATTACTGCCACAACGAAACACACAGGAAACAGGAGAAATAAATCTGCGTCAGCACACACTGCCGGCCCCGTGGTCATGTGCTGGAATCCGAATCGACCTGGAGATGTTGAAATATTTGACCTGGGTTCCCAGGTCCACCCAGTCTAACATGGATCCAGGACATGTTCTGGGAAGTAAAGGCGCCCCATCGAGTGCCGACTGGTATATAAGAAATATGGGGCTAGCACCATATCCCGAGTACCCCTGGAGGCGTTGAAATTGTTTCTTTACTTACTGCTAGTGGAAACGTACCAACAAGTCATATTGTTTTATTTGTAGAAGTACAGTGTGGAGAAGAGAGACAGACAGCGGCTGCAGTCGTTGAGCCATTCAATGATCAGTTGAAATTGTTTCTTTACTTACAGCTAGTGGAAACGTATCAACAAGTCATATTGTTTTATTTGTAGAAGTACAGTGTGGAGAAGAGAGACAGACAGCGGCTGCAGTCGTTGAGCCATTCAATGATCAGTTGAAATTGTTTCTTTACTTACAGCTAGTGGAAACGTATCAACAAGTCATATTGTTTTATTTGTAGAAGTACAGTGTGGAGAAGAGAGACAGACAGCGGCTGCAGTCGTTGAGCCATTCAATGATCAGTTGAAACCTGTAAGTACTTAGTGATCCGGATGTCTTCCTCTGTTTCCTTCGCCTTCAATCTCCCACACACTCATGATTTGAAAACGACAGAGGTCGGCGTGAGGTGCCCGAAATGTCCATATAGTTTAAAAAAAACAAAAAAAAAAAACATATCAAATATAAAATAGAATGACAGTCGCCCATAATCATGAGAAAGTGAATTTTACGTTTAGTCTTCTCCGATATGGGCGAAAAACTCGGAGGCATCTTCGTGCACATTGCGTACATTGAACAAACCTTGCCAGTTAAAACTGGAACAGAGCGGCTCGATTCCCAGGCTAAATTTTAAAATCTAAACATCCAAAAGCTCTGTGGCGAAAGAGTTATGGACGTTATTCCTAATCCCGCATATGGCGTTCGATACACAGTTGCGGGCGATTTGACAGCAGATCACCTTGCGGTGGCGTTGTTATACAATGTATGAGTGTCGCTCTTTCTGAAAGTAACGGCAAACTACTGAACTAAACTTCTTAAAAAACACAACCAGCCAAAAAATGCTTGGGTTGACTGCGACGTCCTGTAATGGTTATATGCAATTAACTTTAACTGGATTCTGGTATATACATATTTTAGATGGTTCCGTCGCCCTGCTACTGAGTGAGTGCATGGCGCGACACTGTGAGCTGTGAGTGTCGTATAAAATGCTTTTGAATCTGCCTGAGGTTTTTTGGAACACGACTGCATGTTCGGAGTGGTGGCAGGTGGCCATGTCCCAGAGTTGACCGGTTTTTGCCTTATGCAGAAATGCGTGGCTGCTGGGCTTCTGGTTGACTGCCACTGCCGTCGGTGATGAACTGTATGTTCGTGGACTGTGTAGGTGAACATCTAGGAAACATTCAGATAGGAAAATGACTGCCAATTCCATTAGAGATGAACTGGGTGTTTCGTGGGGGACTGGTGTGTTAACATTCTGGTGGCGGCATTATGCAGTGTATCTGTGCGGGCTGTTGTTTGTCGAGACTCCTGTCTTTTCCACTTTTCACATTGGGTAGTGGGGAGCGTTTTGTGTGATATTCACTGGCACAGGAACAGAGCATAATGGAGATGACCCGTTGCTGTGAAGTTGGAACTGCGACTAACTAACTAACTAACTAACATATTTTAGATATTCGCCAATGTTACGGAGTCCGTGCGCTGTGCTGCGATTCTCCTTATGTCATGTATGGGAGAAGACTAGCACTTATGTGTAACGAATGTGATCCTCAACCAAAACAACATTTTAAAACGTCAAAGTCATTCCCACTCCATTTCAAGCATATGATTGGTTGTTTGGTTGGTTGGTTGGTTCCATGGTTGGTTGACTGGTTATGAATCATTTAAAAGAATGCATTTTAACCCTGAAGCCCAGTGCATTAACGTGCAGGTCGTCTGAACCATGAAAAGACCTGCATCTATCGAGATGAGATTGTTTATCGGAGCGAGGCTGAAGTAGATAATTTTGTCCCCACACGGTACCAAAGTACCATCTCCAAGTGGTCGGTATTGCAGTCTTCTTCTTCCCATCTCCAAGCACAGAAACCAGTGAGACTGATACCGCAACTTCACACGCGGAGAGGTCTCGTAGAATGTAAACGGGTCATAATCAGGGTTGCCACTTTTTTTTTTTTTAAACCAAAATAAAATCTTCTTATATATAAAAGGCGATCTCCGTCTGTCTGTCTGTCTGTCTGTATGTCCCTATGTCCTTTATGCGCTCGCGAACGGCCCATCCGATTGAGATGAAATTTTCTACACGTCTTCCTTTCATTCCAGCGCAGCCCACTGTCATATTGTTTTAGTGTGAAAGCGGCTGCTTACCCAATATTATTTCATTTTTCCTTTTTCATTATAATTTCATATATCTCAGGGGACTTAACTCTGTAAAAGTTATTTCAAGGGGCATAACTTTTCTGTATAACTTATAGTCATATTGTGGCATCGTTTTCAAAGATTTATAAACTCTTTGTCCATAGTTATGTACCGGCATATGAGTTATAATAAATAATGATACAATCTGTAAGGCATTTTCAAAGTTTTCATAAAAATAATGCATAATGCATAACATTGTAACTCATCTTTTTTTGCTTAAAGAATGAATAAATAATAGTTACCTTATCTCTATCAAGTTTGAAGATTTTATATTTCTTTACACTGTCGCCAACTCTAAGAAGACATGGAACAACTTCAGCCATTATTAAATCTACAGGCATATGCGTTATATTCCTCCTCCTCCTCCTCTCCCCTCCTCCACCTCCTACCCTCTTCCTCTTCTCCTCCCCCTCCTCCCTCTCCCTCCTCCATCCTCCTCTTCTCTCTTTCTCCTCCTCCTCCCTCCTCCTCCCTCTTCCTCCTCCCAGCTCCTACTCCTCCTTTTTCTTCTTCTTCTGCTGCTGCTGCCGCTGCTCCATTTACCCAAGTTAATTGTTGGGGAAGATGTAAAGATCTTTCAAGTGCTCTTTCTAATGCTTTTTGTAAGTTGGTCTTCGTTTATCTAAGGTTGTTCTAACTGCAACCAATAAATGATTAGACAGACAGACAGACAGACAGACAGACAGACAGACAGTCGGGAACGGGAACTTATATGACTACTCATATGAATTAAATGAGATGCTCCCCATCAGGGGCTGGGCGAAGCCGGGCCGGATCAGACAGATAGACAGACAGATAGACAGACAGACAGACAGATAGATAGTCGGGAACGGGAACGTGAGCTTATATGACTACTTATATGAATTAAATGAGATGCTCCACACCAGGAGCTGGGCGATGCCGGGCCGGGTCAGACAGACAGACAGACAGAGAGACAGACAGACAGATAGTCGGTAACGGGAACGGGAACTTATATGACTACTTATATGAATTAAATGAGATGCTCCCCACCAAGGACTGGGCGAAGCCGGGCCGGGTCAGACAGACAGACAGACAGACAGACAGACAGACAGACAGACAGACAGTCAGACAGACAGTCGGTAACGGGAACGGGAACTTATATGACTACTTATATGAATTAAATGAGATGCTCCCCACCAAGGACTGGGCGATGCCGGGCCGGGTCAGTCAGACAGACAGACAGACAGACAGACAGACAGTCGGTAACGGGAACGGGAACTTATATGACTACTTATATGAATTAAATGTGATGCTCCCCACCAAGGACTGGGCGAAGCCGGGCCGGGTCAGCTAGTAATCTATAAACGGCCCAAACAACATCCATAAATATCTAGATTTCGTTGTAAAGTGTCTAGGAAAATATCCAGATTGAGAAAGTAAGAAATTACATATGTATTGATGTGACTGCCGGTCTCCCTGGCGAAGGGATTTACGGCTTTCGCCGTAACCCCGTATATTCTCGTGAGTAACGCAGCTGCGCCCGAACCGGCAGCGGTTCGAGCCGCGCTGGTAACTTACGGGGGTATGTGAGCCGGTCGCTCAGAAAGCAATGGCAAACTACTGAGCGTAATCTTGCCTAGTACATCAACAGCAGCTGAAAAATGCTGATGTTGACTGCAACGTCCTGTAAGGGATATGCAACATTAAAAAAAATTGATGTGACTTACCCTATAGAATCATGTCCTCATCTTCACTGATGTCTGTCTCACAAGATGCACTTAGCTTGGATGATGAAGTTGAAGCTTCAGATTCAAAATGACTCTGGTATGCTTTAGCTGTTCCAATTTCTTTTAATACACGATCAGGGAGCTGATAAGTTGAACAGCATTTTCCTGCTCTCATCAGGCCAAATCTTATTGTCAAGATAGCATTTAAGAGGTCAAGTTTCATCCTGTTTCTTAGTTTACATTTTGTATAATTCATAGTACTGAAAACTCTTTCCGCATCAGCATTTGAATGGGGTAGTATCATGGCAGACATCGCACATTCAAAGAACTCACAGAATGGACTGTTACCTGAGGCATCTTTAAATGGTCTTACTTCACTCCAAAAGGCTTCAGTTTCTGTTTTGTTTCTCCAGTCAACCAAATTTATTTTGGTTAACTGATATTCTGCTTCCGCCACACTATTATCAGTAGCCCCTAAAAATTTCATAACTTGACAATATTTTGATATGTCCTTTACTGGCTGAAGTATGTTGTTAACAGAAAAGAGTGAAATATTTTTCAATACATCTAAATTTTCATGAAGTCTCTGCTTCAATTGCTTGAATAATGAGAGAAGAAAATCTTGACAGCGCTTTCTAAAGTTGTTCTCTTCATTTTCTGTTAACAGTCCTTTTGTTTTTAAACCATCAATTTTTGATTCGATTTGGTATCCCAGGTATGGCTTAGGAGCCAAATAGCTCTCTATAGTGCAAGTGAACAAGTCAGCTTTAGAAGTTGGCAATATAAGTCTTTTACCAATTGAGTGAAATAGCAAAGTGAGATCGTCAAGTAATTTAACTTTATCAACATTTTGAGATTCAAACAGTTTATTAACTTTTTGCACTTCACTTAGAATGGGTTGTAAAAGAGAAGGAATGCCAATTTTTTTCATCACTGTACATTCCATATAGTATTTCAGCTGTGTAGCACTTTTCACTTTGTCTTGTTATTTCGAAGTGTGTCTTCAACTCCAACCATTGGTTCACAATTACTTCAACAGCTGGTTGAATTGATAACCATCTAGTTTTGCAATATGACAGAATTTTCAGTGGTGAGGAACTATCATTTAATGCTTTATATAAATTATTATATTGCTGTTGTCTGACAGATGATTTGGAGAACCAGTTATGTGTTTCAGCAATAAGGAATTCCAAATTCCTTGGTAAACATTCTGATGAGGCATGTGATAATGCTAGCTGCAAGGAATGACACGCACATTTTATGAGGATTAAAGATGGGATATCTTCCTTCAATTTTGCATAAACGCCATGGTTGATACCAACCATTACCGATGCATTATCGGTTCCAATTGCAGCCAAATTCTTCAAGTTTAAATGTTTACTGACCAAAAGTTTCTTCAGTGCCTGAACTATACTTTCTGCATCACACTCTTCCAAGTGAACTAGTCCAAGAAATGTAGAAACTACTTTGTCTTTGCTGTTGCTATAATATATAACACATGCACCAAGCACTTCAGAACCGAAATGTCATTCGATTCGTCTAATAATAAACCATATTTATTTGTAGAAATATCACTGATCAAATCTTCTTCAAAGTGAGAAAACAAAGTACTTCTGATCATTTTTGTACACTTGCTGCGATGCATTTTCACATCCTTTAGCACTTTACTGTCAGAAATAGTGTTTTTAAACAAATCAATCAAATGGTCACAGTTCACGATTGCACAATGACAACTTAAAAACATTGCGACAGATCCTTCAACTTTTGATGATTCATTACTCTGTGTAGTTATGAAAACAGATGTCAACGGTGGCATATCCCTAAATGGCACTGCATTTTTATGTATTTTAGTCTCTGCATGTTTCTTCAAGTCTTGTATTTTCGCTTTCATTTCGCACTTGCAGTACTTACAACGAGCCTTAGTCGCATCTCCATGAATTTTTAATTTTAACACCAAAAACTGTGGAGGTAAATTTTCAGTAATGTCTAAAACATATTTAACAAAACAGTTTAGTGGAATCACTATATCACAGTCAATTTCACATTCACCGTTTAATGTCACCAAAATCACTCAGTGAGTTACACATCATAATCAATGACATAAACTTTCACTGAAAAAATATAACCTTTAAGGAGAACACAAAATTGATATTGCTACTAGTGGTTGCCTAGTTGCCACCATTAGTGACTGGGTGACCATTACACCCCCACTAAAAAGGGTAGATATAATACTTTCACAAGTAAAAAGCATTTGGACAAGTTTGAATACAACCGGGAAATATAAAAACCACCAGAAGTAAACATCAACAGTATAGAAGTGTCAACACCTCGTTTTATCTACTGAGGTCTGGCATATCACGTCTCACTGAACCAACGTCGTGAGTGTGTACAAATATACTGCTCGTTTATTCAACTTAGCATATACATCATTTCAATCCTACAATGTGTACATGCATTGCATATTTATAATAACATGACATCACAATTCATGTATATCGTATATTCTTCTAACTATATACTCGCGCTCGCAGTCAGCACACACACACAACCAGCTCAGGCTGTCATTCGCTCTTGTCAATTCTTCACTCGTTCAAACATTCGCCAAACACAACCGTCTCTGTCTACAGCTTTGTCCTGGTTCAGTAAGCCTTTGGCCTTGGTCGTCTATCTCGTGGTGAAGCACCACGTGCCACCTCACCTGGGTCGTGGTTTGCCGTGACCAGTACTGCGTCTTAGTCTTGTCCTTCACCTCTGGGTCAGTCCTCGAGGTTAGTCCGTCCGTTGTTGCTAACGGTCTTCTAATTAACTCATATCGTCAGGTCTGTCCCTGTACATTCTTAACCCATGTGTCCCTTGTCCTATAGTCGGGCTTCGTCCTACGGGGTAATTTATAGGGCTATGACAAGAAACTTTACGACATGTTGCAAGTAGTCATTCTACACAACAGTTTATTTGTAACTTTTGTGATAAATAATATCAAAGGAAACAATTTATCCTGGTCTGGGCAAGGGAAGTAAATTGCATTAATATTATTCTCTTATAATGTTAACATTATTTACAACAGTCACTAAGTATGATAATTCAGCGAAATATTTTTTATTACATTAATACTTTATATTGGATATTTAGGAAAAAGACAATGTTCAATGTTAATTACATTATTTGCTTATGCTATTCTACTTTCTCGATAATATGTTAAATCATAATGGCATCTCAATTTTATTTCCTGAGGTTGTACAAGAATTAAGTCCGACTTACTTCATTAGTCCATTACCACATATGGACAACAATCACCTTCGGATTAATAGGCCTGCAAGTGTAAACCCAGGACTATCATTGTGAGCCGGTGATGGACCATATTTTCTTGAAGTAGAAAAGGGTTAGGGTAATGATAAAATCGAGTCCGACTTTCTTCCTCCTCCTGTCATCCCCTCTTTTCCTCCTCCTGACCCCCCCCCCCCCTCCTTTTCCTTCTATTACTTCTATTATTCCTCCTCCTGCCTTCTTCCTTTTCAGACCCCCAATAGGACACAGGGTCACCCAAGGACCCGTATCAAGGGATCCACATCACGAGTAATCAGTCTCCTTAAGCCACAGCCACAACTACCAACCTCCAACCTCCGCAACCTCAAATCACCAACCTGACTCAACCTCAATCCACAACCACCAGCCTCCGCAACCTCAAACCACAGCCACAACCACAACCTCCCCCACCTCAAGCCACCAACCTCACTCCTCTTCAAGCCACAGCCACAACCACCGACCAAAAACACAACCTTCGCAACCTCAAACCATGAATCCGTAATGAACACAACATGTGTTGCAGTAGTCTCCTCTAGCCAACGGAATGCCGCTGTTAGTGTCGCCACCTCCATTCTCATGCTGGAGGTCATTTCTCATATGCCTAGCTCTCTCCTTTTTCAAGACTCGTCCATTAGCCTTTGCAATAAAGCCCCAAACCACTACGTCTGTTTCATCACCACTGACCCATCGGTGAGATGACCATGTCACCTTGATGTATGTTACTCTGGATCAGCTGTTGCACCTCAAACTCAGTGCGGCCCGCTGCCCATTCTCTGCACTCACGACCCAGTGTAATTATTACATTGTGCCAGTCCGTCATGTCTTCCCGAACTTCAACCCACTCTCTTCCACGATTTATGGTCACTAGATCACACACCTGAACTTATAGAAAGTTCCGCCTGTGCCATCCAGGACCTGCCTCGTCTTAGTCTGTGACCCTAGACTATATCCATGGCTGCATGTAGCAAGTGATCCCTACCTGCAGCAACTTTCAGGTACCATTTGGCCTGAAAGACCCTAAGCCTATCCGTCATTGTTGGTAGCGTCAGGATATGCCTCATATCCTTTGTGCACCCCAGGATTAACCGCATGGCAGCATTCTGTATGCGCTCCAACCTTTCAAGCTGACTGTTTGAAACTGTCAGCAGCCCCAAACCATACTCAATGACAGAAATTATTAACTGCTGAAAGAGCCCGTACAGCATCCTCTGGTCTACCCCGGCTGCTGCCATAGCCCTCAATGCATTAAGTCCCTACCAGCCTTCACCAACAGAGCCTCCACATGATCATTAAAAGACAAACACCTGTCAAAGGTGATACCCAAATACTTCAATTTACTCTCGCCTAAGAGGGCATCCATTCAACATAATATCTGGGACATCTGCCTTGACGATCAGGTTATCCAGGGAGTACCACACAACCGATGCCTTGTCTGGGTGTATAATGGCCCCTGCGTCCCTGCACCAATCTGCCACCCCGTTTACTGCCACCTGTAAGTTTTTCGCCAAACTGTCCCTTTCTCTGCCCTGTCTATACACCAGCACATCATCTGCTAATGTCAAGATTCTACCCACACCTAGTGTCTCAATAGCTGCGATTTTGCTGGTGTAGACATTAGAGAGCATTGTGGACAAGGCAGATCCCTGCGGCAACCCAGGTGTAATAGTACATGGGTCAGAAGTCCAGGAACCCATGCGCACTGCAACCTTACGCTCATAAAGGACCGCCGCAACCCATCTAACAAGGCAATGGCAGACCTCCATGTCCAACAGTGTGTGTATCAACCGATCATACCTAACCCTGTTATACGCATCCTCCGGGTAAAGAGCTACCACCACTGTCTATTGTTTATCCTTGAAGCCCCCGTAGACATCAAAAGCAAAGGTTGCAGCATTGGCCCAGGTGTCCTTTCCAGGCCGGTAGCTCCCGAGTCCTCGGAGAAGCAGATTAGGCCTACGACTTTCCAAATGTCGCTGGAGCCTGCGTGCTACTATCTTTTCGAGGACTTTGCCATACGTGTTTGAGATGGGGGAGGTTGTGGTTGTGGCTGTGGTTTGAGGTTGCGGAGGTTGGTGGTTGTGGATTGAGGTTGAGTCAGGTTGGTGTTTTGCTGAGTCTTTAGCCCGCTTCAGTACCCGTCTAATATCCTCCACCTTAATCTCACATCCTTCTTCCTAGTGACCCGTGACAAGGCTTCTCTGATGTTATCTGTAATAGTTCTATCTTGCTGATCCGTTTGTTTTAAAAATCGTGCAAGGAAAGCCTCCCCTTTAGCCTTGTCAGTTGTCACAGGTCGGTTGTTATCATCATAAACGGTGCCATATGTACGAGGCATCGCCTGTCTCTTCATCTGCCGGTGCAGCCTCCAGAATTTTCCCAATGTCACACCCCCACCGACTTCATTGATAAACTGTTCCCACTTAATCCTGTTTGCCTTTCCTTTGGCAAAAAGGCCACCCCCCCCCCCCAAAAAAAAAAAAAAAAAACATTGGGTCGAAAAACAACCAATATAACACCTTCTATAAATTACCTGCTACATGATGATGACAGTGGTGGCGGTTAAATATGTAAAAGTATGTAAAACTATGGTATACACTATGTATACGTAGTATCTTCTTCTTCTTCAGCTTTCCGAGCCATTGAGGTTCTTTGCTGCAAATACAATCCGTCTCCATTCGTCTCTCTGGTGGACCTTATACGTAGTATATATTCAGTAAAGAAATTGTGTTTTATTGAATAAGTAAACAAGTAAAATTGAATGTCTGGGTAAATATGTGGCATTAGTAAGCAAGAAACAGCTGATAAAGTACAGAAAAGCTATTATGTAGATGGAGTCAGGAAACGGCGAACAATTGATATGGGCATAGAACAATGTGTCCAACAAATTGTTCTCGTACGCTCATAAAGTGCCTGTTCAGAATAGACGACTAAAGTGGTACGATAGATTCACTATGTGTAGCTCACGGAGAAAACTGTAAATACCAGTGAATCAAGGGGTCAGGGAATCACACTGACGCTCTGTAGGACACACTTCAACAGACGTGAATGTTCCAGTGTCTATGACAGGGAAATAGTGATATAGGGTGCGAGAATTATGGGCACGTTGCTAATTTTTATTGTGTTTTCTTAAAATAGAAACCAGACGTGGCCGATGAGCATGGCACGCTGGAGGAGTTTGGGGAACTTGAAACATCCAATGTGAATACTACTAGGAAGCTTCCAGAATCTGTGACAGCGAGACTAAATCATCATGTACACAACGGGGAGAATTTATGGCGTGTGAAAAGATTTGCTTATGAGGACACACATGAGTGGCCAAAAACTGACTCTTTGGATTATGATTTTGATGTGAGTTCCACACTAAGGCAAGTTCCATAAGCGCGCATCTCATCATTCACCATACCTGAGAATTCCTTTAGCATTATAATCTGTTTCAGTTGTACACTACACGATATGATATCGTCCCATAAGGTTGGATGGTTGTGGATTCTCTGGACTACTCCGAAGTCCGATGCGCCAGAGCCACGAGAGGGGATTCCATCTATTGGGGTGAGGTTAATATGTTGAGACTTTCCTCCCCACCCAGTACGTAAGTACATCCCCATGGGGTCGGGCTGCAGAGCCTTCCTGACTGCAGAACCCAGCGGGCTGTGAAGACAGGCACTGGGACTTGAGATTTGATGTGTGGTATGGTGATCCTAGAAACAATGAGATTCGCGTCAAGGCCTTATACACTTGTTCATAGATGGCTGGAGTTTGCAGCTATAGTGTTGTAAGGGCTGAGGTAGCCAGTCTTACGCCAACCTTCCTCCATGGTTACCTGCGACAAGCATGGCAGGTTACAGTTGTTTGTTCGGCAAACTGTACACTAACATTTGGCATCGAAATGGCATCAGCATGCAAACCAAACCTGGATGAAGGAAATGGGAACCTGAAAACCAAACTAAAGGTATACAGAGCTACAGCCCTTCCAGTGATGCTATTTGCTTGTCAAACATCGACATAAAGACGTCGTACAAAGAACCATTTCCAAACAATATGATGGAATATCTCGAGAAGTTGTTTAAAGTGCAGCCTCTTTTTAGGATTTATTTGTGTTCACTTATTGGTTCTCCTTTTTCGCTGTTAATTATTTCAGTGTTTGCTCTGTTCTCATTGCACTGATCTTTTTGTAGAAGTTTCTTGTTGCTTCCTTGTAGTTTGTATTGAGGGTTTCTCCATATTCCTCCCAGTCTTTTTGTTTTACTCTCTTTACTATTCTACTCGCATGTGTTCTTGCAATTTTATATTCTATGTAATCAAGGGCCTGTTTTCTCTTCACACATATTAATATTTTTCCTTTTTGTCTTTTGCAACTTTCTTTACCTCGGTGTTCCACCAACTTGTTATTTTGTATCTGTGTTTTTCGTTTTTTCTTAGTTCCACATGCTATTTTTGCAGTATTTAAAATGCTTGCTTTGAACATCTCCCATTCTTCTTCCACTGTTTTTTAGGTAGTTTTACAAAGATTTCAGTTAATTGTTTCTCAAAATGTTTATCGCTGCTTCGTCTTTGATATTATTTTAAGTTTACTATTTCGCGTGGCATGTATTTGCACTGTATATGTACTGGCAAGAGAAGGTCCACCAGAGAGACGAATGGAGACGGATTGTATTTGCAGCAAAGAACCTCAATGGCTCGGAAAGCTGAAGAAGAAGAAGTAGAAGAAGAAGAAGATGTATTTGCCTGGTCTTTGCTTTCTTCGTCTGTTAGTTTTTATTGTGGTAATAACTGCTTTGTGGTCTGTGTTTTATGCTTAAGTTGGGCAAGACCCTTGCATCTAATATATTTCTCTTTCTGTTATTTCTTGTTAATATAACATTAGTTTGTCTGTTGGTATCTTGATCGTTCCAATTGTACCAGGTGTATATTTGTGTCTTTGTGTTTATAAAATGTGTTTGTAAATAGAGGTTGTGTTGGCAGCATAGCTCTATCAGTCTACTCCCATTATCATCACTTTAATTGTATCGGTCTCCAAATGCTCCAAGATGTTGTTCTATGTCCGTTTTGTTGTGACCTAGTCTTGGGTTGATGTCTTCCCAACTATGATATCCTGTTTCTCTAATGTATTTAGTACGTAATGGATGTCATCAAAGAACACCACGCATTCTTGCTCATTTTTGTTTGTATTACATGGTGCGCATATTTGTACATATATAGTAATTGTATGTTCTGTTGCTTGCGTTCGCTGGCTGTGAACTCCAGCGTGAGGTCCTGTATATCGGATGAAGACATCCTGTTGTCCAACATCAGTGTGATGTCATACCGGACCTGAGGTTTGCGTGAGGATCCGTTGTCCCATGTCTGGCTTATTGGTGTGCAGACTGGTGGTTCCTCGCCGTGCAGGCAGATACTCTCCAACTTCGGAAGAATCAGCGATCCTACTACGTTAGCCAGGACCCCGAAGGGACCTGTTGCCCAGGACGCACGACTAGGACGTGTTAGTAGGTCTTGGCCAGTATAGAACCTGGCCCTGGTGCCTTGGAAACACCTCTGCGCCCGATCTGTTCTTTTATTCTCACTGTTATGATTCTTTCAGAGAAATATTGATGTTTAATATTCTTCTTCTAGCCGTGGTTTAATGACTCTTCCAACACCATGTCTTGGTCATTCTTGTTATTCCACTCCCAAGTAGACAAACGTATCTGTGGTGGATCTCATAGCATCCTTTACCTTCTATTCAACTGTTGCAATTCCCATCAGAACAAATTTTTATCTTTTCCATTGTTTCTATGAGTTCTTCTTCTTTACTGTTAAAACCTCATATGTTCATTGTGCCTATTTTTTTTTTTTTATCGCCGATCTATCTCGTAGTCCTTTAACATTGCCTGGTCTATATCCATTTGGGTCAGTCCGATTATACTTCTAGTTTTTTCTAAGAGCAATATGAAAACCCCCGTGCCAGCTTGCTAGGCCAGTCGCAGGTTGTTGTTGTTGTTGTTGTTGTTTTTTGCATATTTTTTTTACAGTCAACACCAGTATTTCTGCCGCTGTGATCTCTTGGCAGATTTATGTTCAGGAGTTTGCCATTGTTTTCTGAATGACTGGCACCGATACCAACGCAAAACCAACGCAACGCGGTCTGCTGCCAAATCGCACTCGCAGGTTTAGGATAGACAAATCTGACCAAGAGGAGTCCCTCCCCCCTGGCGAGCCAGAGCTCCGTTGGCCCATGACCTATATGAGGTATTTGTTTGCTTATTAGAATATATCCGTCCATTGACTTGATACTACCTATGTGTGTACTAGTGCGCTTGACTGATATGTCCGTTGTGGTCTTGTGCTAGATTTTATTATCTTTGCTTTACATGTTTTCCATTTCTGTATTTTCCTCGTTGAGCCATTTATTTGTAGCGCCATCGCATTTCTTTTTTATTTCTCTGTTTAATTTATGATGTGCCTTGCCATCACTCTTTGCCAGTCTTTTTGTTTCCGCAAATATAAAAATACCATTTGTGATCAATTTTAGTCGCCCTTTTTATCGCTTTATTGATATTTTCTTCTATTCAAGTTCGAATGTTTTCGCTGAACTCTTGCCATATCTCTTTTTAAGTTGCTAGTACTTTGTTTCTTACAGACACGTTTTTTGTCAGGTTTCAATATATATATTTTTAAAAACTGTAGGGTGGTAAATATAATAGATTAGAATAAGGACAAGGTTCGCTAGGGGTATTCAGTATGAATGGGGTCTAAAACCCAAACACGCCCTCTATAGGAATTAATATATTGGCTCGTAACCCCCAAGTATTGAACAAGGCAGAAAAGGGTGCAAGTTCAACACTAACATAGAAGAAATGTTTCCCATAGAAGGCTGGGAGATCCGGGAAGTTCTACCACAGACACCCGAGTACTAATCACTCTACCCAGAGGGTGTGTCTATGTGTAAGTGCCCCGCCCCACATTTAATCTCCCACATATATATAAACAATGACAAGTATCCACTGTCATGCACATCCACAGTATTATACAACAGAGGGACAACAACCAATGTTAGACGCAACAACTGGATTACATGACCGAGGAACAACAGCCACTGTTAGACAAAAACAGTACAATGACTCACTGTATCACATAACAGTAACCATAACTCACTGTATCACATAATAGTAACAATAACTGGACTATAAACATCAATTTTGGAACAACAGGTTAACAATGAAGTAACTGCAAGGCTTTGTTAAACCAAACAAACAATTGTATTGTGGAAACATTTGGGTTCTGGAAAACCCTGTTGGCTACAATATGGTGACATGGACATGAAAAATTATCATATTTCAGGCAATGCACACAAAGTATACAACCAAACAGAAGTCCCCAAAAATATTTCCCCAAAAAAGGTTCACATCAAATACATGTGTCAAACACAAAACAAAGTAAATAATCCATACAAAGAAATAGATAAAGAAAATCTATCTAATCTGTCTCTAGAAATATCCTAGGGGTCTGATGATGACTCCCTCTCCTTCAATATCCACTAGAAAAAGTCTGGCCATAATCACACTCTCTATAATCCAGGAAAACAGCTGCTTTGCATATATCCACCTATTCAGAAAATTGGGGATTGCACACACCCACACACAGAACTTTCACTTCTGGATCATATATCCATCGCGAAAAACATGTAGGAGTAATCCATATGAATCCAATGTGGATATACTGTAATCTCTCAAGTCACAGTTGCTAAGTCACTGGGCTAGGAGCGTTCCAGGGTGATATAACAGACAGGTATAAATAAGTCTGAAGCATTCTGGCGTGGCGTGACACACAGGAGTCCATGTGATTGAGTTGATCAGGATCAGGCACAAACACTTTCAGTATCTCTTTGGATGAGGAGTGACATCACATAATCCATTAGAATTTCCTGACAGAACTAACTTGAATTGGGCATGAATATTCCAGCCCCTTTCTCTGGGTTAAGATGTAGGTTATTCTTTCTTCAGCTGAATATAC
>JACEFZ010005204.1:0-40000 GCA_014155875.1 Cepaea nemoralis | reverse complement strand
CTCTCTCTCTCTCTCTCTCTCTCTCCCTCTCTCTCTTCTTGCATGTCCACATACACTAGCATTTTGTCTGTTGAAGTGTGTCTATGTAGTACGCGTGTTCCTGCACACCAGTCCACTCAGACCAACAACACAATGGGGCCGTGGTCAATCTTACACGCCTCCTACCCCGCCCCCTTCTTTCTATGTGTTCACTGTACCGTAACATCCAGCACCGTTATAAAAATACACCTGAGATTTCCGTAAACATTCACAGGTCCGTACGTGAGGTGAGTATACAGTTTGTTTTTTTCTCTATAAACAGTTTTTCTATTAAACATTTTCTTCGACTAACATTCTTTTCAATTAACATTTTGTCAATTCTCATTTCCTCTTCATTGCTTCCATTTTTCCATGCATTTGTTCCTCTCGTCCTGTCATCACCTTCTAATGTAGTCACAGGAGTTCTCCTTGACTGTATGTTGTGTTTGTGAATGTGTTTGTTTGCTGATGAAGGCTAACCGCCGCAACGTTCTGTATGTGTCGTAACTCTGTTATGTAAAGCTGCACTACTTTGTGTCATTATATATTGTTTAAACTTTCACAGCTTTACCGCAGTTCCACCAAATTTTATGCATACTTTTCTATGTTTTCAACTGCAACTAATCGTACTATTTTCCTCTGCTAACCATTATATGTTGCCATCGGGTGTTATATTTATTCACTGAACCATAGCCAGTACCAGCTATCTTTTCTGTGTTTATTTAGATCCACCGTATCTTCCATTGAGACTACATCATCATCCTCCTATTGTCTCGTCACATCCACCACCACTCCCATTTCATACCTACACATATACATTTGGGTCCTCTGCTTTATTCCATTTTTCTTATCTATACCCGCCTCTCATCCCCTGTTTCATATTTCATTCCCCACACCTCTCTGCCTTCCCCCTTACCATAACATACACAGATTGTCTCGTTTTTCCTCATTCTCTACCTGTCCCGATATGGCTCCTACTTCTCCAACGTTCCATCAAGCTAGATCTCACATCATGTTCTGTTTCAGCCTATTACCTACTGATCTCAAACAAACGTGTACGGATCTCGGCATCTACATTCTTAAGAAGACTCGAACCACCTGCCATGTTCACTTCTTAACAGCGTGCTTAAGATCGCGTATAGTGCCCCGAGGGTTCTCGTCACGGTTCCACCCGGCAGCAGGCAATCTTAACAGCCAGTCCGTGACACGTTTGTTACAGATTGACAGACAATGCTCCTTTAGTCGCATGCGGTGTATAGTGGCTAATTACGGGTACCAACTATCGGACCTCACGTCTCAAATTACAAAGCTATCGACACGCCTACGCGAGTTGACCACCCATAATTACTTTTTGTACTGTGTCATCCGTACTGTTATCAATACCTCTAACCATGCACTATATAAATCTCTATCTGTAGCTAAGCACGCAAAAATGGCGGGTCTTCGTACCCGCTTGCCCCCCACTCCCCCTTCAACCCAGCCGGTGGATAATAGGCCCGACAATCGCGTAGTCTGCATTCCCCCTGATCTCCCTCTGTCAGACTTTGAGAGGGCGGTCTTGAACAAAGGCCTCCGTTTCATTCCGTTGCGACCATCGGTCGACTATTATACAGTACTACAGGACGTACATAGGTTTCACCGTACTCTCCGACTGAAATACTTCTTCAGCACTAAAACCAACAACTCCGCCACTCCCACCCCCTCCAGCCCAGCTGATGACTTTTCAGAATTTCCAAGAGCCAAGTCTTCGTGGACACCTAACCCTGGATCTTCTAAGGCATTAGACCTGTTCATCGACAAAACGCTTTTTGACATTCAGAAACTGCGACCAAGACCACTCAGACGTTCCAACCTCACTTCAGATGAAAGGGAGGCGCTGACCCAACTTCAACGTCGGGACGACATCATCATTAAACCCGCTGACAAGGGTGGAGCAGTCGTTGTTTGGCGGAAGGACTTGTACATTGCAGAAGGACATAAACAACTCAGTGATGGGTCTTTCTACCAACCACGCCCAACAGATGACACAGTCGACAATAACCACCAGGTCAAACTGGTCACTTCTGCGCTGATCCAACAAGGGCTTCTTCCCCCAGAAGCCAAGTCTTTAAATAAGTATGACAGCTGCTTGGGCAGATCAATGTTTTGTATGCTGCCCAAAACACACAAACTGAACAATCCGGGCAGACCGATCGTATCAGCCTGTGCATGCCCCACTGAGCACATATCCGGGTTCTTAGACAGAATTTTCCAACCGCTGGTTGGTGACCTCCCATCATATTTGAAAGACACCAACCATGCGATAGCGACGTTTGAATCTATAACATTCACGTCTGATACCCAGTATCACATCTTCACCCTTGATGTGACCTCACTATACACGTCTATCCCACATAATGATGGTCTCTCAGCTATAAAGTTCTTCCTTGACAGGCGTCCCAACCCTACTATTGCCACGGACGCTATTCTGCGCCTGGCTGAGCTGGTCCTTACTCTCAACTCATTTGAGTTTAACGGCCAGTACTTCAATCAGATCAGCGGGGTTGCAATGGGTACTAAAATGGGCCCTAGCTACGCATGCCTTTTTATGGGCCACCTTGAGTACCAGATATGGCAACTCTACAACGGTAGAATCCCTGAACTATACAGGCGATACATCGATGATGGTGTTGGTGTCACCTGTATGCCACGGGCGGATCTCGAAAGATTCATAGACTTCTTCTCCAACTTTCATCCTTCTATCAAACTCACTTCCCATATTTCCTCTACTTCTGTCAACTTCTTAGACATTACTGTTTCTATTGGGACCCATGGTCTCACCACGACGGTCTACTACAAACCGACAGACTCTCACGCCTTTCTACTCTACACCTCCTCTCACCCTCCGGCCTGCAAAGACGCTATTCCTTATTCTCAACTTCTGCGCCTTCGACGACTATGCCAAAATGATGAGGATTTTCAGCACAATGCTCAGGAAATGTTGGACTTCTTCAGGCTTCGTGGCTATCCTGATCATGTCCTATCATCAGCCTTCCGCCGGGTTCTACCCGTTAGCCGCGCAGAGGCTCTCACCTCTGCACCTAGACCAAAAAACCTTCGACCAGGTACTTTCTCTTACCTACCATCCGCATAATTTTTCAGTCAAGAATATCCTCTTTCGACATCTATCTATCCTTCAAGCTGACCCTACTACCAGCGCGATATTTTCAGAGAAACCACTAGTGGCCTACAGACGTGACCGCAACCTCAGGGATGTACTCGTCCACAATAGAGTACAGGGATTTCCACCTCCACCCTCACAATTAGGAACTAAGGCTTGCCTGAGATCTCGATGCAAGACCTGCCCATATGTGATCCACACTCCAGTAGTGCGATTCCCCAAAGGCAATTTACGCATCACAGAAGAATTTTCCTGCACCAGTCGCAACATCATTTACGCCATAATATGCAAAAGGTGTGATATGAAGTACATTGGGGAGACGGGTCTCATGCTAGCCGACAGATTCCGCCAACATCTGATGGACATCAACACCAACGAGAGCAAGCCTGTCTCCACCCACTTCAATAGCGCCAACCATCAAGGTGCTTCCGATGTCCAGGTCACTGGCATCCAGTCCTGCTCCTCTGGTCAGCAACATCGCAAGAATACAGAAAACCGGCTCATATTCACTATGGGGTGCCTAACACCACACGGCCTCAACACCCAACATAGTTTCATCTAATCGTAGTCATTTCCCCTCCCCACTCTGTTGCTTCCACACCCTCCTGATATCACCCTTGTCCGGCCTCCAACTTATCCTCTACCCTGTCCCCTATGCCATGTGTGGCGTGTCGTAGGCTCTTTTCCAATCTCTCTCTCTGTCTCTCTCTCAATCTCTCTCTCATTCTCCCTCAACAATCGTGCTTCTCTGTGCCTACTTATGCCATGGGTGGAGTGTCATAGGCTGTTTTCCAATCTATCTCTCTCAATCTCTCTCTCTCTCAATCTCTCTCTCTCTCTCTCACTTTCTCTCAACAATCGTGCTTCTCTGTGCCCACCTATGCCATGTGTGACGGGTCGTGGGCCCTTTTCCAATCTTCTCTCTCTCTTTCTCTCTTTCTCGGTCTCAATCTTTCTCTCTCTCTCTCATTCTCTCTCACCAATCGGGCTCCTCTGTGGACATTACCTATGCCATGTGGGGCGTGTCGTAGGCTCTCTTCCAATCTCTCTCTCCCCCCTCTCTCTCTCGTTCTCTCTCTCAATCTCTCTCTCATTCAATCTCAACGATTGTGCTTCCCTGCGCCTACCTATGCCATGTGTGGCGTGTCGCCCCTATGCCATGTGTGGCGTGTCGTAGGCTCTTTTCCTATCTCTCTCTGTCTCTCTATCTCAATCTCTCTCTCTCATTCTCCCTCAACAATCGTGCTTCTCTGTACCTACCTATGCCATGGGTGGAGTGTCGTAGACTTTTTTCTAATCTCTCTCTCAATCTCTCTCTCTCTCTCTCTCTCTCTCAATCTCTCTCTCTCTCATTCTCCCTCAACAATCGTGCTTCTCTGTGCCTACCTATGCCATGGGTGACGGGTCGTAGGCCCTGTTCCAATCTTCACTCTCTCTTTCTCTCTTTCTCGGTCTCAATCTCTCTCTCTCTCTCTCTCTCTCTCTCTCTCTCAACAATCGTGCTTCTCTGTGCCTACCTATGCCATGTGTGGCGTGTCATAGGCTCTATTTCTAATCTCTCTCTGTCCCCCTCTCTCTCTCTTTCTCTCTCGCAATCTCTCTCTCATTCAATCTCAACGATCGTGCTTCTCTGCGCCTACCTAGGCCATGTGTGGCGTGTCGTAAGCTCTTTTGCAATCTCTGTCTCTCTCAATCTCTCTCTCTCTCTCTCATTCTCTCCCAACAATCGTGCTTCTCTGTGCCTACAGATAGTCATGTGTGGCGTGTCGTAGGCTCTCTTCCGATCTCTCTTTCTCGATCTCTCTCTCTCTCTCTCGATCTCTCTCAATCTCTCTCTCTCGCTCATTCTCTCTCAACAATAGTGCTTCTCTGTGCCTACCTATGCCATGTGTGGCGTGTCGTAGACTCTTTTCCAAACTCTCTCTCTCTCTCTCTCTCTCTCTCTCTCTCTCTCTCTCTCTCTTCCATCTTGCTTCTCGGTGTCTACCTATTCCAACTATATTGCTGGTGGTCTGATGTTACACAACCACTGGGGGGGGGGGGGGGGTTGATCCTCATATACGTTGTATAAAAATCAACCGTGCTGGCTCTATTTCATAGGGTACAGTATGAGTGAAGCCTCGTATATGTAGACCGATCGACCCCATACACATCCGGTGGCGTGCCGTAGGCACTTCTCCAATCTCTATCTCTTTCCCCTCTCTCTCTCTCTCTCTCTCTCTCTCTCTCTCTCTCTCTCTCTCTCTCTCTTCCATCTCACTTCTCTGTGCCTACATATTCCAACCATATTGCCGGTGGTCTGATTTCAACACAACCACTGGGTGATTTGATCCTCAAATACGTTGTATAACAATCAACCTTACTGCCTCTATTCCATAGGGGACAGTATGAGGGAAGCCTCGTATTTGTAGACTGACCGACCCCGGATACATTCAGGGGCGTGTCGTAGGCACTTTTCCAATTTCTCTCTCTCTCTCTCTCTCTCTCTCTCTCTCTCTCTCTCTCTCTCTCTCTCTCTCTCTCTCCCTCTCTCTTCCATCTTGCTTCTCTGTGCCTACATGTCCCAACTATATTGCCGGTGGTCTGATTTTAACACAACCACTGAGTGATTTGACCCTCAAATACGTTGTATAACAATCAACCTTACTGCCCCGAATTCATAGGGAACAGTATGAGTGAAGCCTCGTATTTGTAGACCGACCGACCCCGCATACATCAGGGGCGTGTCGTAGGCACTTTTCCTCTCTCTCTCTCTCTCTCTCTCTCTCTCTCTCTCTCTCTCTCTCTCTCTCTCTCTCTCTCTTCCATCTTTCTTCTCTGTGCCTACATATTCCAACTATATTGCCAGGGATCTGATGTTAAAACTACCACTGGATGATTTGATCCTCAAATACGTTGTATAACAATCAACCTTACTGCCCCGAATCCATAGGGAACAGTATGAGTGAAGCCTCGTATTTGTAGACCGACCGACCCCACATACATCAGGGGCGTGTCGTAGGCACTTCTCCTCTCTCTCTCTCTCTCTCTCTCTCTCTCTCTCTCTCTCTCTCTCTCTCTCTCTCTCCATCAGGCTTCTCTGTACCCACATATTCCAACTACATTGCCGGTGGCCTGATTTTAACACAACCACTGGAAGATTTGATCCTCAAATTCGTGGTATAGCAATTAACCTTACTGCCTCTATTCCATAGAGAACAGTAGGAGTGAAGCCTCGCATTTGTAGACCTACCCACTCTGCATTCCTCATGCGGTATATCGCATGCAGTTTTCCTCTCTCTCTCTCTCTCTCTCTCTCTCTCTCTCTCTCTCTCTCTCTCTCTCTCTCTCTCTCTCTCCTTACATCTTGCTTCTCTGTGCCTACCTACTTCACTTGTATTACCAGTGGTTGGATCTCACACAGCCCCATCAACTCGTACACTGGACGAGTGGCTCCTGAAGTGTGCTTTGTAACAATCAACCATACTGACTATTTCATAGGGGACAGTACGAGGGAAACGTCATACGTGTAGACTGACACGCCCCACATGCCTCATGTGGTATATCACAGGCACTTCTCCTCTCTCTCTCTCTCTCTCTCTCTCTCTCTCTCTCTCTCTCTCTCTCTCTCCTTACATCTTGCTTCTCTGTGCCCACCCACTTCACTTGTATTACCAGTGGTTGTATCTCACACAGCCCTAACAACTCAAACACTGGGCGAGAGGCTCCTGAAGTGTACTGTGCAATAATCAACCATACTGACTATTTCATAGGGTACAGTACGAGGGAAACGTCGTACACGTAGACCGACGCGCCCCACACGCCTCATGTGGTATATCACAGGCACTTTTCCTCTCTCTCTCTCTCTTTCTCTCTCTCTCTCTTTCTCTCTCTCTCCCTCTCTCTCTTTCACCCTCTCGCTCTCTCCCTCTCTCTCTCACTCCCTCTCTCGCTCTCTCTCTCCCTCTCTCACTCCCTCTCGCGCTTTCTCTCCCTCCCTTGATCTCTCTCTTGCCCCCCCCCTCTCTCGCTCTCACCCTCCCTCACTCTCTCCCTCTCTCTCCCCCTCTCTCCCTCCCTCTCTCTCTCTCCCTCTCTCTCCCTCTCTCTCTTCCTCTCCCCCTCTCTCTCTCCATTTCTCTCTATCTCTCTCCCTCTCTCTCTCCCTCTCTCCCCCTCTCTCTCTCCCTCTCTCTCCCTCTCTCTCTTCCTCTCCCCTCTCTCTCCCTTTCTCTCTATCTCTCTCCCTCTCTCTCTCCCTCTCTCTCTCCCTCCCTCTCCCCCTCTCTCTTCTCCCTCTCTCTCCCTCTCTCTCCCCCCTTTCGCGCTCTCTCTCTCACTATCTCTCTCCCTCTCTCTCACCTCTTACATCTGGCCTCTCTGTGCATACCTTCTTCACGTGCATTGCTAGTGGTTGGATCTTACACAACCCCAACAACTCTAGGACTGGGCGAGGGGCTCCTGAAGCGCGTTGTATGACTAGCAACCATACTGACTATTTCGTAGGTTACAATATACCCCATGTGGTAGGTCGCAGGCACTTTTCCTCTCTCTGTCTCTCTCTGTCTCTCTCTCTCTCTCTCTCTCTCTCTCTCTCTCTCTCTCTCTCTCTCTCTCTCTCCCTCTCCCTCTCTCTCTTCTTGCATGTCAACATACACTAGCATTTTGTCTGTTGAAGTGTGTCTATGTAGAACGCGTGTTCCTACACACCAGTCCATTCAGACCAACAACACAATGGGGCCGTGGTCAATCTTACACGCCTCCTACCCCGCCCCCTTCTTTCTATGTGTTCACTGTACCGTAACATCCAGCACCGTTATAAAAATACACCTGAGATTTCCGTAAACATTCACAGGTCCGTACGTGAGGTGAGTATACAGCTTTTGGTTTTTTTTCTCTATAAACAGTTTTTCTATTAAACATTTTCTTCGACTAACATTCTTTTCAAATAACATTTTGTCAATTCTCATTTCCTCTTCATTGCTTCCATTTTTCCATGCATTTGTTCCTCTCGTCCTGTCATCACCTTCTAATGTAGTCACAGGAGTTCTCCTTGACTGTATGTTGTGTTTGTGAATGTGTTTGTTTGCTGATGAAGGCTAACCGCCGCAACGTTCTGTATGTGTCGTAACTCTGTTATGTAAAGCTGCACTACTTTGTGTCATTATATATTGTTTAAACTTTCACAGCTTTACCGCAGTTCCACCAAATTTTATGCATACTCTGATTTCGAGGCACGTTTGACTGTTGTGATGTCGCCCACATCTCAGCTGGTCAAGATAGAACGACCAACGACATCGCGGTCGGCCCTCAAGGGAAGGCAGGGGCAGACAATGGGCAGTCCCTCGCTATCCAAGGAGGCTTCCATAATTGCAGAGCCGGCACATATTGCTCCGAGACTGGGCTCACCCGAGGAGTTGCCACGTCCTGCTCATGGCTGCTTTAGTTCCTCACTTCCATGTATTGGGCATCTCGCTTGCCACTGGTCGCTCAAGTGAGCTCCAGGGGCGGTCAGACTGCGGGCGACATCCACTCGGTAAGCTTTTGCTTTTGACTTTGGACCACGCAATAGGTTCGCTCGCCGTGCGTTCCATTTCGCGTTATTGAGACGTTTCTCCACTTTTATCTACACTCTCTATGAGTTAGATACAGACAGTTTTCGTAACCATTTCCTTCGACTGGGGCATTTTACTGACTTTTTGTACTCCCTCACGAGGTAGGCTACATGTGCTGCCGGCTCAGCACCTTACCTTCGTGCAGCAGTCAGTGAGAAACGGCCAGGCCATCTCATCCGGGAATCCAACATATCCCTCAGCTGAGAGCCTTCAAACAAGTGTCAGAACTGGGCATGTAGCTTGCTCAGTATCTCGATTCCAATTTTTCGGTAGGTGGATATCGGCCCGACTCTCAGATCCGAGGGTCTGTGGCTTAGAGGCGTTCAGCCTAAACCCTCGACAGAGAGCCTTAGAGTATTGTCCGAAACAAGAACTGCCTTCATTCGCCTGATTTAAACTCTTGACTGCTATCCTCAGTCTCCTGCAGAGCAGCAGGTTGTGTCTCTCTTAGTCTGGTCCCTATCCCATACGCTGCCCGATATGTAGTTTTCACCCATCGGCAAGCACATGGGGTCAACGGGACACTCAATCTCCCCCACCACGGCAAGGTGGAGACACATCGGGGGAGAAAAACTGGTTCTATGTAGCGCTTCAACATTCTCTCTCGTTACTATCTATCTATCTATCTATCTATCTATCTATCTATCTATCTATCTATCTATCTATCTATCTATCTATCTATCTATCTATCTATCTATCTATCTATCTATCTATCTATCTATCTATCTATCTATCTATCTATCTATCTATCTATCTATCTATCTATCTATCTATCTATCTATCTATCTATCTATCTATCTATCTATCTATCTATCTATCTATCTATCTATCTATCTATCTATCTATCTATCTATCTATCTATCTATCTATCTATCTATCTATCTATCTATCTATCTATCTATCTATCTATCTATCTATCTATCTATCTATCTATCTATCTATCTATCTACTCTATCTATCTATCTATCTATCTATCTATCTATCTATCTATCTATCTATCTATCTATCTATCTATCTATCTATCTATCTATCTATCTATCTATCTATCTATCTATCTACTATCTATCTATCTATCTATCCTATCCTATCCTATCTATCTATCTATCTATCTATCTATCTATCTATCTATCTATCTATCTATCTATCTATCTATCTATCTATCTATCTATCTATCTATCTATCTATCTATCTATCTATCTATCTATCTATCTATCTATCTATCTATCTATCTATCTATCTATCTATCTATCTATCTATCTATCTATCTATCTATCTATCTATCTATCTATCTATCTATCTATCTATCTATCTATCTATCTATCTATCTATCTATCTATCTATCTATCTATCTATCTATCTATCTATCTATCTATCTATCTATCTATCTATCTATCTATCTATCTATCTATCTATCTATCTATCTATCTATCTATCTATCTATCTATCTATCTATCTATCTATCTATCTATCTATCTATCTATCTATCTATCTATCTATCTATCTATCTATCTATCTATCTATCTATCTATCTATCTATCTATCTATCTATCTATCTATCTATCTATCTATCTATCTATCTATCTATCTATCTATAATGCATAGGTTCTGTTTCTGACCGTTGAGAAAAAGGCCTGGTTGATCCAAAATCCGTCCAAAGAAGCTCAAGGAGCGGAGATTCAGTTTCTTTCATTTGAAGGATATTGACCAGTGGACATTCATCGAAACATGTAGGCAGCATACGGTAACATATGTGTGTCGAAGTCAACAGTGACAGACGGTCGGGTAAAGCGCATATTGTTGCAACAGAAGAAAGCCATCGTCAAAATTGATGCAGCAGTACAGATGAACCATTGTCGAAGCATACGTTCGCTAGCGAAAGAATTTCATGTGTCAATTGGGACAATTCAAAAGGTCGTTCGTAAGAAACTGCAATATCGGAAGGTGTGTTTACAGTGGGTATCACACATGTTGACCGACCACCAAAAAAGAGGAAAGCATGGGCTGGTGTTTGAACCACTTGCTGCGTTACAGAGTGGAGGGTGATGAATTTCTCTTCCGCATGATGGCAGGCGATGAGTTATAGTGTCATCACTTTGAGCCGAGCAACAGAAGAGAGAGCATGCAAAGGAAGCATGCTGGATCACCAAAACCCAAAATATTCAAGTTACAGGTTTCCGCTGGTAAGGTTATGCTGAACGCACGTATTGTTGGCCGACTTTAAAGAACCTGGTGTCAACATCAACTCTACCCACTACTTGGAAACACTAGACAAGCTGCGAACAGCCATCAAGAATAAACGACCCGGCATGCTTTCTCGCGGTGTGATTTTGTTGCACGATAATGCTCGTCCGCATGTCGCAAAGATTGTGCAGGAAGCAATAGCAAGGAAGAAGTGGGAAATTCTGCAACATCCATCCTATAGTCCTGATTTGTCACTATGTGATTTTCATTTGTTCTGACCTCTTAAAAAAGTTCTCATGAGGCAACGATTTCACACAGATGCAGACGTAAAGAACGCGGTAAACATTTGGTTCAGTGAGCAACCACAATCCTTTTTTGCGGACGGCATTCACCGCCTACCTAAGCAATGGGATGCTTGCCTGAGTGTCTACGGCGACTTCTTCTGACCAACCCATGGTGTATAATTCATTCAAAATGAATGCTTTGTTTAATTCTACAATACCTGTTAAAGTGTCTTTCATGCTTTTGTAATAAAGCAATTGGAACGGATGTCAAATGAACGTCCCTTGTATATATATATATATATATATATATATATATATATATATATATATATATATATATATATATATATATATATATATATATATATATATATATATATATATATATATATCGATGAGACATTTCACGTTAGATTTGACTACAAACATTTTCTAACAGTATGTGCATAAACTAACACAGTACCAGGTAAAATGTCTCTACAGTTATTACGCCTACATTACCTTCTGTCATATGATATTTCTACCTATTAGCATACCACACAGCTAGGCGGTATTAGCCTCCCTCATTCTCACCACACGCAGGATCAACCCCACCTGGCTCACACTGTCCTTGGCACACATTTATTGTGAAGCACTACCAGCTGGGGGGATCAGGTTGATCTAGTTACAGGTTCTTACATACTTGTATAACAACCAGGAAGTGTCTCCGTGATGGAAGACATCGGTCGCTGTCTTTATATATTGATTTGCTTGTACTATCACAACTATGCAGAATTTATGGAGACATTAAGTCATTAACTGACATAGATTGACGGTGTGGGGTGGGGGGGGGGAGTAGGGGGAGGAAAATTACTTCTGCAGGAGGCGGAGGGAGGTGATTTCTGCAGAAGGAGGAGGGAATTGACTTCTGTAGGAGAAGAAAGACATTGAGTTCTGCGGGAGGTGGAGGAGGGGATTGAGTTCTGCAACAAGAGGAGGAAATTGACTTCTGCGTTAGGAGGAAGAGAGGTAATTTCTGCATGAGGTGGAGGGTAGTGAGTTCAGCACGAAGAGGAGGGGAGTGACTTTTGCCAGAGGAAGAGGGAAGTGACCTTTGCAGGAGGTGGAGGGAATTGATTTCTGCACAAGGAAGAGTGGGGTGAGTTCTTCAGGAGGAGGAGGAGTTCAGCAAGAAGAGGAGGGGAGTGACTTCTGCAAGAGGAAGAGGGAAGTGACCTTTGCAGGAGGAGGAGGGAATTGATTTCTGCACAAGGAAAAGTGAAGTGAGTTCTTCAGGAGGAGGAGGAGGAGGACTTAAGATGCGCTGATACCGAAACACCAATGAAAATATAACTGAGAGTATCCCAGGAATGCTAACCTGGTCAAAATGCACGCTTAAAAGTCGGATGTGTTGGCCTAAGGGTTCGACCCAAGGGTGCCTAACGAGACACACCGCAATCACATCTATAAAACACTCCGGATGAACGCAAAGAAGAAGAAGAAATTATAACTGAGGAGCTCGATTACAAGGAAGACACTCACAGGTACAGGCTAACGTTTCAGCCAAATTCTTTGTCAACGAACAATTCACACATAATGAAATACATAAACACAGAAATAACATAAATTCACAAAGGGTAAAATGGGGGAGGGATGGGGGAGGAATCGGTACGCTTCAAGGAATTCACAAAAGACTATGTGTTTGGAAAAAGAAAATATGGAAAGAAGGAACTAAAAAACCAAATACAAAAACAAAACAACGGGGAAAAGAAACATGAGTACTGTTTATCGACAGACAGACTGACTGAAAGACAGAGAGACAGACAAGCAAACAGATAGACAGACAGCCAAATACACTGCTCTGGCTACTAGGGTTGTGGTTGTTTGGTCAACAATAACACAACTGTTGGCGATGGTTAGCCAGTTATATTGTCATATGTTTACAACTACTTTTAACCCTTGAACCCAAGTACTTGGCATTCGTCATGCACACACACACACACACACACACACACACACACACACACACACACACACACACACACACACACACGCGCGCAATCAAGCACGCATGCGCATGCACGAATGCACACACACACACACACACACACACAAACACACACACACACACACCTATATATATGTCCATCTTGGGATGGACGAAAGAGTGATACATATTTAACTATGTTGGGTTGGACGAACGAATGTTGCATAATGAACTGTGCTGGGTTAAGCCGCTGAACCTAAGAATGCGGCATTGTTTTTACAAATCAAAATAAGAGGAGTGCGGAATATTTTCTGGCAGCGGCAGAAATGTCCCCTACACCCAGGTGGGTGGGGCTACTGAAATGGAGATATTTCTGGAGTCTTCGTATAGATGTTCATATGTTAGCAGGACTTAGGGACGCAAATAACAAGTACCTCAGAGGTCGGAGTATGTTCGCCTGAAGGCGAGGGACATTGGTAATAAGGAAAGCTGTAATCCATACGCAAAAATCAGTATAACGTACGAAAAGAAGTAGCGCGTGTATGAACGACGCTTGGGTTCAAAGCGAGCAACGACAAACAAACAACAACAAAACTTTAAAAAAAAAGAAAAAAAAAAGAAACAACAACAAAAACAGGACGTTTGTGAATCGTTTCCGTGAAGAGCTTACGCACATCCACAAGGAGTCTCCAAAACCGGTCTCCATGTTCACAGCCCCAGCCACCTACATAATAAGACTGGTCGAAATGATTAATTGTATCTGTGTGCTTCTTTCATTTAATGTGGCTTATTAGTTACCTGTTCTGTTTATTATTTGCTATCTGTGGCTGACTCAGTCGCAGGGTTATTATTCTGAGCCAGGGATGGACCATAATATATCTTCTCTTTTACGCTGAACTGATTAAGTTTAATGGTATAATCGAAATAATAAATATCAGTACCCACTTTGGACAACGCTCAACTTCAATTTTTCTTCTTCTTCTTCTTCTGCGTTCATCCAGAGTTTTTTTTTTTCCGGAAGTGATTGTGTTGTCCCTGTTTACAGCAAAACTGCGTTTTTGCGCCGTTAGGCCGACACATCCGACTTCTGCGGGCATTTGTTGACCGGGTTAACCATCCCGGTAACTTTAATTCAATATTGGATTGTGGCAGACTCGGTCACAGGATTATAATTCTGAGTCTGGGTATGGACCTAATATAACTTCTCTTCAGAGGTTAAACAGGTCAGAGGTCATGGTAGAATGGAATGGAATCTTAAAGTTCTCCCCTTCCATAGCCAATAAACGTGGGATACCTGGGCTGGGTTTTCAACCTTGTAAATGCTGTTTGGTTGCCTCTAGTCTCTGCTATCTCTTCTGTCATGTACTGGCTGTAGACGTGTGATCTCCTCCAATTCCTGAACATGTGCTACCTTCGTGCCTCCAGTAATGATCCGCATCTTGTGAGTTTGGTCATTTCGATAACAGGGACAGAAAAGGATGGAAAGAGTGATATTGATTTTCTATTGAGAAAAAAGGTTTATTCAGCAATTCTTGGATATAGTCCAGTCATTGATCGCCTTCTCTACAGTCTATCTGACCTTCCGTCCAAATGTTAAAAATCACATTTGTATAGCCCCTCTTAATGATGGGCGGCCTAGACGATCATGTTCCTCAACAACCATCTGCAATCTGTGGTGTTGATATTTTACCAGCTGAATGTCTTTCGTGCCACTTTGCCAACCCATCTTTCAACTTATCCCTCTGTCGACTACAGTCTTCAACATCCTCAACCATCCAAGCTATCACAATTTTCTTCAGATCCACGCATCTCTTAATGTGACAAACAGTTGCCATTATTTTGTCCTGATATATGTCATCTGATACCAGATAAACCAGATAGATTACATCCTGATTAGCAGAAGGTTTTGAAATCCGTTAACAGTCGTAAAAACAGTTCCAAATGCAGACTGTTACAGTGATCACAGATTAATTACAGGCACATTGAGGGTAAAGTTAAAGAAAATCAAATATACAGCAGGAAACAATAAATATGACTTGTGCAAATTTAAAACTGACAAAGAAATGCAAGATAATTTTAACATAGAAGTAAAGAACAAATTTGATTTATTGTCTGATCTAGAGATCATATTTCAAGATGTAGATGATCAATGGGAAATGCTGAAGAATTCAATCAGTTGTGCAGCAGTAAAAACTATTCCAAAATTAAAGAAAGTGGGCCGTAAGACATGGATGACTGAAGAAATTGTACAACTAATGGAAACAAGAAGACAGAACAAAAATAACCCTGCCAAATATGAAGAAATTCACAAAAAAGTCAGCGCCATATATAAGGAGGCAATAGAAGCATGGCTTGAGAAAAATTGCAGAGAAATTGAAAAACAACACAACAGTAAAAATACAAAACTAATGCACAAAAGAATTCAGGAGCTTACTAACCAAAGAACACGTACATCAGCAGGCTGCCTAAAGACAAAAGATGGAAGAGTCATAATAGAAAAAGGTCAGATCTTATATGGATGGTCAGATTACGTGAAAAATCTTATGACGATAACAGAGACGAACAGTATGATGTTCAAAATAATAATGAAGGACCATCAATTTTGAAGATGGAGGTTCAGAATGCTCTTACCCATATGAAATCTGGCAAGACCCCCGGTTCAGACAGCGTCACAACAGAAATGATTAATGCTTTAGAAGAATATGGAATAGATAACATTACCAGTCTGCTTAATAAAATATATGATACTGGAAATATACATCATGAATTATGTAATTCTATATTTGTTGCAGTCCCAAAGAAATCAGGAGCCTTGGAATGTAATCAACATCGAACAATTAGTATAATGAGTCACATCGCGAAGATTTTGCTAAGAATTATCATGCAAAGAGTTAGGAGGAAAATACAACCTGAAATAGGAGAAGAACAATGTGGCTTTGTAGAAGGCAAGAGTACAGTAAATGCTGTGTATATACTGAGAACCGTAGTCGAACGTTCAATAGCAGTAAACCAAGATCTACACCTCTGCTTTTTTGACTACACAAAGGCTTTCGATAAAGTGAGACATGTCAACATGATAAGGATTCTTGAAGATCTACAAATTGATGGAAAAGACCTTAGACTTGTAAAAAAACATATATTGGAAATAACAAGCTGCCATAAGAGTCGATAATGAAGTAGGCCAATATCAGCCTATTAAGAGAGGTGTGAGACAGGGATGTATAATGTCTCCAGATCTGTTTTCCATGTACAGTGAAAATATTTTCAGAAATATTGAAGACATGGAAGGAATACATTGGGGGACGATGCATCAATAACATTAGATATGCAGACGATAGTCTTAGTTTTAGCAGGGTTAGGATCGGCTAGCCTCTCCCAAAAGGGGTGAAGAGCGAAAATTAGTAGCCTGCCGATGACTCGCAGACTACACAAGTCAACCCCCACTTCCACGTGATGCAGAAAGGGCAACCATGACCGCGAGGTCATGGGCTAACGGGGCTATGGCTCGCCATAGAGGATGGACTCCCTGTGGTCAGATTAGTGTCCTAAACCTGCGACTGGCCTAGCAAGCCGGCAGGAGATCTTCATACTGCTCGTAGAAAAACTAAGAAGTATAAACGGACTGACCCAAACGGATATCGACTCGGCAATGTTAAACAACAACAATTCACCCTAAACGAACATCCCTTGAAACAAGTAAGAGTTTAAAGTACCTAGGAAGTATAATATCATCAAATGGCAGATCAGAAGACGAGATCGAAAATAGGTGCAATAAGGCAAATCAACTCATTGGACAAATGGCACCAATACTAAAGACCAAACATATAACTACTAAGAAAGCAATTTACAACACAATCTTCCTACCAACTCTATGCTACCAATGCCAAACCTGGACAATAACAGAAAAAGAGAAAAGAAAAATCACAACAACAGAAATGAGGTTCCTGAGAAGAATCCTCAACGTATCAAGAAGAGATAAGATCAGAAATGAAGAAATCAGGACTAAAGTGGGGGTTAAGCAGCACTAGATTTTATTAGAAAGCAGCAAGTCAAATGGTTTGGCCATGCAAGTAGGTCACCAGTCAACAGCATACCACAACAAGCAATGATGTACAGACCAGATAGAAACAGAGGAAGCGGGCGACCACGTAAACGTTGGACGGAGGGAATAGCAGAGTCCATGGGAATATCGATATCAATCAATCAATCAATCATGTGCCATGCCGGAAAGCGTGGGCGGTCATGATTCGCCATTTCACTAGATCACCAGAGTCGTGGATCAGCTCAGTGTTCCTGTCTCGTCCATGCCATGTGGCCAAGCCATCCAGGTATTTTCCTCTCGGTCTTCCTCTTGGTCTGTTCCCTTCGATTTTGCCAGCTGTCACTAAGTTCTCCAGTCCATTTCTTCTCATAACATGTCCAGAAAATTTTGACTGTCTACGTCTAATTTCTCTAATCAATCTACGATTTTCATTTGTCTCTTGTAATACTTGGTCATTGGTTTTTCTATCTGTCCATGGTATTCTTTGCATTTTCCTCAGAAACCACATTTCTGCAGCCATCAGATGTTTTTCTGCTTGACTGCACATTGTCCAAGTTTCACATCCATACAAAAGAACAGGCTCTATGTATCCCCTCAACACTCTTTTTCTCGTTTCAATTGACATCATTTTATTGGTCAGAATGTTTTTCATCTTGCTAAAGGCTACTTTCGCAATGGCGATTCTTGTTCTAATCTCTTCAAGGCATCTGCCATCAGATGTTATGACTGTTCCGAGATAATTGAACCGATTCACTTGTTGAAGAATATTCCCATTTACTTGCATATTACATTGTGGTACTTCGTTCTTCCTAGTGACGACCATAACCTGTGTCTTCCTACAATTTAATTCCAACCCCAGCTGCTCACTGTGTACAACCACAGCGTCTACTAATTGTTGCAGATCCTGTGCATTGTCTGCAATCAATACTGTATCATCTGCATATCTAATGTTATTTATGTTTCGTCCTCCAATGCTGATTCCATTTAGGTCTTCTACATTTCTGAAAATATTTTCACTGTATAGGGAAAAAAGATCTGGAGACATTACACATCCCTGCCTAACACTTCTCTTAATAGGTTGGTATTGTCCTACTTCGTTATCAATCCTTATGGCAGCTTGTTGTTTCCAATATATGTTTTTTATAAGTCTAATGTCTTTCCCATCAATTTGTAGATCTGCAAGCATATCCACAATGTTGACATGTCTAACTCTATCAAAAGCCTTTGTGTAGTCAATAAAGCAAAGATGTATATCCTTGTTTACTTCTAAAGCACGTTCAATAACTGTTCGCAGCATATACACAGCATTTACTGTACCCTTTCCTTCTACAAAACCACATTGTTCTTCCCCTATTTCAGGTTGTATTTTCTTCCTCACTCTTTGCATGATAATTCGTAACAAAATCTTTGTGATGTGACTCATTATACTAATTGTTCTATGTTGATCACATTCTAAGGTTCCTGATTTCTTTGGGATTGCAATAAATACAGAATTACATAATTCAGAAGGTATATCTCCAGTATCATATAATGTGTTCAGCAGTCTAGTGACTTGCTCTAGACCAAATTCTTCTAAAGCTTTAATCATTTCTGTTGTGATGTTATCTGCACCAGGGGCCTTGCCAGCTTTCATATGCTTAAGAACATTTTGAACCTCCATCTTTAAAATTGCTGGTCCTTCATTATTAAATCTAATAGCATACTGTTCATCTCTGTTATCATTATACAGGTCTTTCACATAATCTGTCTGCCAACGAGCCCGTTTTGACGTACCTAGTGGTATTGAGATGCGGCTACTTTGACATCTTTATGAATTACCCTGATACACCGTGAACACAACCGTCACCATCGAGTGATAGAATGGCATCATGTATTGTTTCCATGCGACACAATCACTGGGATATTCAAAGGTACACGTACACCCACGACATTTGTTTACACACTGATTGTAGTACGTTCCTGCTATCCAGGCTATCTAATCAACTACAATGGTCTACACATACACTCTTCTATCCTACTACAGTCCTGTAAAACATGGTCGCATGGCGCCTACATTCACAGGCCGGCAACCTCTGCCACGGCCACACGACTCGACTCCGTGCTGTAACATGTCCTCCCGCCTGGTCGCGGCAACGCTGTCTCTCATCAATCGGTACCCGCTTGAAATAGCTAGCGTTACACTCAGTTACTTGCCGTCGACGATTCTCGGCGTTGTCATCGCCACAAGGGATATTCAGTTCTCAGCCGACACACTTCTCTGCTTTCGTGATCTGTCTGTCATGGCTTCCCAACTCCAACTGACTCCCTTTGTCCGTGCGCCCTGCTCGACCCTCCTAATCACGTGGCCTCCTCCTCGCAATTCTATTGGCCACTATCTTTAGCCCGGTTACCGGTGTCTTTTTCCTTATCACTCTCCGTGCTTATTTATCACTATTAATGTTCTTCAACAATCTATGTTGCTGTTAACCAGGTCTTAAGTAATCTGAATCATGGCATAGCCCCCGCAATTTCAAAAATGTTCTACATTTTTGGGTTCTTCCTATCTCTACACTTGACATGAGTCAGCTTGGTCGCACATGCCTGTCCCTGGTCGGCACATATCTGTCTACTGCCTCATTGCCTTTGAGCTTGCTTCTCAGGTCCTTTAACTTCCCTCTGTGTTACGTTGATATTCTGCCATACCTTCACACAAATTATATGTCGGACACGAATATCCGTCTATTCAAATAGACCTCGTGTGCCTCAACCCCTTTGTATTCGGCAAGTTGAGGACCAACCTACTATGAGTCCCAATTGTCCCACCCCGGTACATTCCATAAGGTTCCTCATTTATAACTCGGTACAAGCAACTGACACCCCCAGCCCTTAAGCCCTGGGTGCAGGAACGTGTGTATTGCAGACATATCAATTTCACCCATATTTGTTTAAAGCGCTATCTTGCTCTGAGTAGTCTATGCTACGACTGTGGATCTCTTTGGTTGTGAGTACCTACGACTCTTGTATTTGTCTTGTCAACGTGTGTGTGTGGTCGGCTGCATTAGTTACTTGTGCTCTATGGATATCTATTCCCTGTCAATTTGCCTAGGTTTATGCCTGGTGTGTTCTTATACCAACTTTTTCCTTGTAGTGTTCCTAATCTCATGACCCTTATATAACCTTTATATACATCTGCTGCCATGCAAAAGTGTCATGTTGCAATCTTATATGTACACAGTATTACTACCACTTGGTACTATTATCAATGGTACTACCAATAACCTACTACCTATTCTTGTAGCCTTTCCTCCAATTTCACTTGCACTATGTTCTCTCTCTCTCATTCCCTCTCCTTCATCCTTTCATCGATTGTCTTCTCTCTTCTCGATCTTTTTTTTTTTTTTTTTTATGTACTTTGTCTTACAAGTTACAGGCATACCTAGGGAACCTCAAATGTTCCGTCTATGCATCTTATGCTTACTGTTATATGGTGTGCAAATATCCTGTTGCATCCCGGTTGTGTTCAAATTAATTCTCATGGCCACAAATTCCTACTCTCAGGCTTCTCATCCCCTTTTTCTCACTTCGCTGTCACTCTCATATTCTCATGTTGTGTATCCGTTACCAGAATCAACATAAGTTTCTCCTAAAATGTACATGTCTGTCTTTCCAATTCAATATTGTCATAAAATCTGAATAGTATATAAAATTGGACTAACATGTAATTTTCAAGAACTACTCAAACTTTCACTAGCCTATAATATCATCTTGTGACATCAATATGCATCACTGGTAGTAATGTCTCAAGTTAACTTCTTCTTCTTTCCTTTTAGTTATGGGTGTCATCTGTGATGTACGTGGTTTTAGACCCACTGTCAACCTCCTGTCTGGTAGATGTTTATCCTTCTTTTTCAGTTACGCACACTCATCAGTTTCTAGCATCTCTAGACAACGACATTCATTTTATACGTTATGTGTTACAATCAGGTAATAGTACAATCAACACTGTTACAATTATTGTTAAAATTACATGCATACTGATTACCAATATACATGCCTGATGATCATGATCATAAGAAACGTACTGATGTTATGAATGTACTTAAAGCCATTAAAAATATATTTATCTCTATCTACGTATATTATGAGTTTGTTTATGAATGAGTGTGAATGTTATTAACTATTACTCCTTGGTGGTTCTGCTGGGTATCTGTCTTCGCTACCTGTATCTTCTACCCGTCAGATTCCCAATCTTCCTTGCGCTGTCGGTCTCAGCCTCTCAGTCAGCTAGTGAGGTAGCATCTTTGAGGTACCTCGACACTATCTCTTCTGCTCAGTCATTTTACACCCCTTAACTATCTGAAATTACAACAGCCTTGGGTGTATATATATCCATACATACATATTTATATTACAATGGCATATATATTACAGCAATTCATATATCACCGTTATGCAATCTGTACAGTACCTACAATATACATATCTATACTTACATTCTATCACAATAATAATGTCAATTCGTTCATGTATTTCTAATGTATTCTATAGTAACTAAGTACATCTGCACGGTGTTATCTTTGCCTGGTTGTGGCAAATATCAAAGTCATAGTCGAGAAGTAAGGGGGGGACCACCTGTGTATCCGAGAGTTTTTTGGATGGCCCTCTTTGAATACCTTAATGGTGTATTGTCAGACAATAACATGAAACTTTTTCCCCAAACAAATATTTTGAGAATTTCTTAACACTTTCAACTAGCGCTAAGGCTTCCAGTTCCGTGAGGAATAGTTCTGGGTGTCTGTAAGTTTCCTACTATAGTAGAGTAGGGGTGAATTGTCCATGATGGTACTGTAGAGGATAGCAGAGATTGCGTAGGAGCTTGCATCAGTTTGGAGAATGAAGTCTTTTGAGATATCAGGCAGTTTTAAGATAGGTTGTCTACTGAAGAGTGTCTTAATTTCCTCCAATAGCTGCTGTGTTTGTCTGTCCAGTTAACCTTTGTCGGTTGACCTTTCTTCAGTAGTTCGGAGAAAGTTGCAGTCATCTCGGCGAAGTTCGGTATGAATTCGATAATAATTAATAAGCCCTAAATTAAAACGCTCCTAACTCTTTCTTGGTGGTGGGAGCTTTAATTTGCAAAATCTTTGTAACACACAGTCGGGTCGTTTTTCCGAAACCGTTGGAGATTCTATGTCCCAGGAATTGACTTCCAAATACCCTATCTCGACCTTACTGGGCTTAGCTTTCAGCCCATGGTCTGTATTCTCTGAAACACTGCTCCATGACCTCGTGGTTTATCTATATTCGTAGTATGGATGCATATATCGTCCATATACGTGGCTACATTCCAATGCCTTGCAGTAGCTGCGCATCATTCGCATGAATGTGCTTGGTGCGTTCTGTAGACCAAAAGGCATATAGCCCATCATAAAGGCCTAACGGCCTTAGCGAAAGCCGTGATATGCATGGACTTTTTCTTACATAGGGATTTGCCAGTATCCCTTGGTTAAATCGATTTTGGAGACGTTAAGACCCAACATGTTCGACGTTTACGTAGTCTGCGTACCTCTCGACTCTATTAGACGGACAGTTCTGATGTACGCGTCGTACTAGGGTTCTATTTCCTATATCAACAGCCCATGTTGGCGCCCACAAATGTACATTCATTACTCGCTGTGATCGAAGTAACCGTAGCCTGATCTCTGTAGGCGACGGTCTATATGAGGCGTTTTGGTGATCTCTACTCTTGGGTATATTATGGTGGTCTTACCGGGTTATCATTAGTTTCTGAAATCTGTCTAAAGCTCTTCACGTCAACACATCTCCCACCTAAGGTTATGAAATCTGTTCGATGAGCTCTACTCTTGGGTCTGTTCTGTTGGTCTTTCCCTTGGTTATCATTCGTTCGAAGTTCTGTCTTAAGCTCTGTCACTGTCAGACCAATCTCACACCTAAATCTAGAAATCCGGACCATGTGGCATGGTTTATATGATGTATCTACGAGTGATATATCTATTACTATCTGTACACGCAGTCAGTGTTGATGTGATCTTGTATTTTAAACTGCAAACTGGAACCCAAAAGAGGTTCTTAACTAAATATCCCTGTGGGAGAACAATCTACTTCGTCAGGTGATCACACCATATCATTTACAAAAGGATGAGGGAGCTCTCTGTAATTGAGCAGTACACATAGAAAAATAATTAGAATTAACTTGCCTGTATATATCCGCGATGATGTTTCCAGTGGCTGATCCGATAATCAGTCACTTCCGCTTGATTCCGGGGCTTGATCCAAATCATTGTGGCCGTCCCCGTTTCACTCCAGCGACAAGGATAAACTGGTCGTCAGGCGCCGCTTCCACATCATGGGTAGATACATCATAGGTACTAAAGACTGTCAGGGAACACATTCTGGAACAGGTACTAGTGTTGACATAATTATCTACGCCAGCATCTAATGCATGCCACGCCCCAGGATACGGCTTCACACTGTAATCTTGTGCAAGATGCCATAATGTTTCTGTATTTCTATTTTCCCGGGATTTCCTAATATTAACGTGTTGTCGCTCATGCACAACGCCAAGTTAATCAGACATTATAACGTTGAGTATCGACGTATGTTCTGTTGTTTGTATTGCTGCTACTCATCTTTTAAGCTTTCGCAGAATTGGCGCTGACTGCTCCATTGTACTTTGCAACATGAATGCTAACTTCACTGATGATACCTCACTTTGAAACCATCACCTGAATCAAGTTGCCCCATATTCTTACTTATGCTCTTCAATGTTTAATACAACCGATTACTTTCCTGAGCTGTGAACCTCGCTCACTGCGGGTTACTTTCTTGTACATAAGCTCAAGCGTCCTATGTTCCACACCTAGCCATGGTTTTCTGTTATCTATAATCCATGCGCTTGTACTATTATCTTGTTGGTGTACATAGCCTTAACTGTTTATGATCTGTAGCTGACAATATATACATACTTGTTCACTACCATGATAACCATTGCCTCAATTTTGCCGAGTTCTTTTGAAGGACGAATTCCCCCATGTTGCCAACGAGCCCTTTCTGACGTAACTAGGGGTATTGAGATGCGGCTACGTTGACACTCTTTATGAATTACACACTGATACACCGTGAACACAACTCGTCACCATCGAGTGATAGAATGGCATCATGTATTGTTTCCATGCGACACAATCACTGGGATATTCAAAGGTACACGTACACCCACGACATTTGTTTACACACTGATTGTAGTACGTCCTGCTATCCAGGCTATCTAATCAACTACAATGGTCTACACATACACTCTTCTATCCTACTTACAGTCCTGTTAAACATGGTCGCATGGCGCCTACATTCACAGGCCGGCAACCTCTGCCCCACGGCACACGACTCGACTCCGTGCTGTAACATGTCCTCCCGCCTGGTCGCGGCAACGCTGTTCTCATCAATCGGTACCCGCTTGAAATAGCTAGCGTACACTCAGTTACTTGCCGTCGACGATTCTCGGCGTTTCATCGCCACAAGGGATATTCAGTTCTCAGCCGACACACTTCTCTGCTTTCGTGATCTGTCTGTCATGGCTTCCCAACTCCAACTGACTCCCTTTGTCCGTGCGCCCTGCTCGACCCTCCTAATCACGTGGCCTCCTCCTCGCAATTCTATTGGCCACTATCTTTAGCCCGTTACCGGTGTCTTTTTCCTTATCACTCTCCGTGCTTATTCATCACTATTAATGTTTCAACAATCTATGTTGCTGTTAACCAGGTCTTAAGTAATCTGACTCATGGCATGTCCAAACATGTAGAATCTGATCTTTTTTATTATGATTTTGCCCATCTTTAGTTTTCTTCTTCTTCTTCGTTCATCGGAGTTTTTTTTTCGGATGTGATTGCGTTGTGCCGTTTACAGCAGAGCTGCGTTCTTGCGCCGTTAGGCCGACACATCCGACTTCGCGGGCATTTGTTGACCGGGTTAACCTTCCCGGGGATCTTTAGTTTTTTAGGACAGCTGTTGAGTACTTGTTCTGTAGTAGTAAGTGTTCCTGAATTCTTTTGTGCCACTCATTTGGTTATTTTGACTGTTGTGTTGTTTTTCAATTTCTAAGCACTTTTCCTCAAGCAATTGATTCTTTGCCTTCCTACATATATGCTGACTGTCTGTTGATTTCTTAATATTTGGCAGGAGATTTTGTTGAGTCTTCTTTGTTTCCATTAAGTGTAAAATCTTCCTCAGTTATCCATTTCTTACGACACACTTATTTAATGGAATAAGTTCCGTTCTGCAGCCACATTCGATTGAATTCTTTAACATTTTTTCCATTGCTCATCCACATCCTGGAAATAGGTCTCTAGAATCGGAAATATTTCAAATCTGTTCTGTTATTCTATGTTGAATTTTGTTTGTATTTCCTTGTCAATACTCAATGTACAAATCATATTTAGGGTTTATCTGTTGTATACTGACTGTTCTTCAAAAATTTATCCTCAATGTCCTGTGAGTTAATATGTGGTTCACTATAACATCAGCATGGGAACTGTTTTTTGCTAATGTTAGCGCGTTTAAATCTTCTGCTAATGAGAAGTAGTCACCATCTGTTTCTAGTCCTGCTATCGGACTCCTCCAGGTCAATAATCTGTAGGGTTATGCTTGAACCGGTGTTTCCCTACAATCATTTTGGTTCTTTTGCCCACTCACTAGTCTGTACCTCTTTCATTTCTATCTCCTAAACCATAGTTTCCTACTGTTATCTAGAACCTGAGTTCCTACTTTGCATTGTGGAAGTCCCTATTATGATGGTTATTTCTGAATTTTTACATTCTTTAAGGCAGAATCTATGGCAGTATAAAATTCCTCTACACTATCTTCAAGGACTCTCCTGTTGGGGCTATACTTGAATAACATTTATGTTAAAAGGTCTAGACATCAACTTTAAAACTAAGTAGAACTCGTCCGACACAGGCCCAATTGATTTCTGCACAAGGAAGAGTGGGGTGAGTTCTTCAGGAGGAGGAGGAGTTCAGAAAGAAGAGGAGGGGAGTGATTTCTGCAAGAGGAAGAGGGAAGTGACCTTTGCAGGAGGAGGGGGGAATTGATTTCTGCAAAAGGGAAAAAGTGAAGTGAGTTCTTCAGGAGGAGGAGGAGGAGGATTTAAAGATGCGCTGATCCCAAAAACACCAATAAAAATAAACTGAGAGTATCCCAGGAATGCTAACCTGGTCAAAATGCACGCTAAAAGTCGGATGGTTGGCCAAAGGGGTTTCGACCCAAGGGTGCCAAACGAGACACACCGCAATCACATCTATAAAACACCCGGATGAACGCAAAGAAGAAGAAAAAAATTATAACTGAGGGCTCGTTTTACAAGGAAACATCACAGGTACGGGCAACGTTTCACCCAAATTCTTTGTCAACGAACAATTCACACATAATGAAATACATAAACACAGAATAAACAAAAATTCACAAAGGGTAAAATGGGGGAGGGATGGGGGGGGAATCGGTACGCTTCAAGGAATTCACAAAAGACTATGTGTTTGGAAAAAGAAAATAGGGAAAAGAAGGAACTAAAAAAAAAAAATACAAAACAAAACAACGGGGAAAAGAAACATGGTACTTTTTATCGACAGACAGACTGACTGAAAGACAGAGAGACAGACAAGAAAACAGATAGACAGACAGCCAAATCACTCTCTGGCTACTAGGGTTGTGGTTGTTTGGTAACAATAACACAACTGTTGGCGATGGTTAGCCAGTTATATTTTATGTTTAAACTATTTTAAACCCCTTAAAACCCAAGTACTTGGCATTGTCATGCCACACACACACACACACACACACACACACACCACAACACACACACACACACACCACACCCCGGCGCAATCAAGCACGCATGCGCATGCACGAATGCACACACACACACACACACACACACAAACACACACACACACACACCTATATATATGTCCATCTTGGGAGGGACGAAAGAGTGATACATTTTTAACTATTTTGGGGTTTGGACGAACGAATGTTGCATAATGAACTGTGGGGGTTAAGCCGCTGAACCTAAGAATGCGGCATTTTTTTACAAATCAAAATAAGAGGAGTGCGGAATATTTTCGGGAGCGGCAGAAATGTCCCCTACACCCAGGTGGGGGGGGCTACTGAAATGGAGATATTTCTGGAGTCTTCGTATAGATGTTCATATGTTAGCGGGGATTTAGGGACGCAAATAACAAGTACCTCAGAGGTCGGAGTATGTTCGCCTGAAGGCGAGGGACATTGGTAATAAGGAAAGCTGTAATCCATACGCAAAAATCAGTAAAAGTACGAAAAGAAGAAGCGCGTGTATGAACGACGCTTGGTTCAAAGCGAGCAACGACAAACAAACAACAACAAAATTTTAAAAAAAAAAAGAAAAAAAAAGAAAAAACAACAAAAACAGGACTTTTGTGAATCGTTTCCGTGAAGAGCTTACGCACATCCAAAGGAGTCCCCAAAAACCCGGTCCCCATGTTCACAGCCCAGCCAACATAAAAAGGGACGGTCGAAATGATTAATTGTATCTGTGTGTTTCTTTCATTTAATGTGGCTTATTAGTTACCGTTCTGTTTATTATTTGCTATCTGTGGCTGACTCAGTCGCAGGGTTATTATTCTGAGCCAGGGAGGACCATAATATATTTTCTCTTTTACGCTGAACTGTTAAGTTTAAGGGTTTAAATCGAAATAATAAATATCAGTACCCATTTTGGACAACGCTCAACTTAAATTTTTCTTCTTCTTTTCTTCTGCGTTCACCCAGATTTTTTTTTTTTTCCGGAAGTGATTTGTTGCCCCGTTTACAGCAAAACTGCGTTTTTGCGCCGTTAGGCCGACACATCCGACTTCTGCGGGCATTTGTTGACCGGGTAACCCATCCCGGTAACTTTAATTCAATAGGGGATTGTGGCAGACTCGGTCACAGGTTTAAAATTTCGAGTCTGGGTATGGACCTAAATAACTTCTCTTCAGAGGTTAAACAGGTCAGAGGTCATGGTAGAATGGAATGGGAAACTTAAAGTCTCCCCTTCCATAGCCCAAAAAACGTGGGGTACCCGGGCTGGGTTTTCAACCTTGTAAATGCTGTTGGGTTTCCTCTAGTCTCTGCTATCTCTTCTGTCATGTATGGCTGTAGACGGTGATCTCCTCCAATTCCTGAACATGTGCTACCTCGTGCCTCCCGTAATGATCCGCATCTTGTGAGTTTGGTCATTTCGAAACAGGGACAGAAAAAGGGTGGAAAAAGTGATATTGATTTCTATTGAGAAAAAAGGTTTTCAGCAATTTTTGGATATAGTCCAGTCATTGATCGCCTCCTACAGCTATCTGACCTTCCGTCCAATGTTAAAAAACAATTTGTATAGCCCCTCTTATGATGGGGGCCTAGACGATCATGTTCCCCAACAAACCCCTGCAAGGGGTGTTGATATTTTTCCAGGAATGTCTTTCGTGCCCCTTTGCCAACCCCCTTAAAATATCCTCTGTCGACTACAGTCTTCAACATCCTCAACCATCCAAGCTATCACAATTTTCTTCAGATCCACGCATCTCTTTTTGTGACAAAACAGTTGCCATTATTTTGTCCTGATTATGTCATTGATACCAGATAAACCAGATAGATTACATCTGATTAGCAGAAAGGGTTTGGAAAACCCTTAACAGTCGTAAAAACAGTTCCAAATGCAGACTGTTACAGTGATCACAGTTTAAATTAAGGCACATTGAGGGTAAAGTTAAAGAAAATCAAATATACAGCAGGAAAAAATAAATATGACTTTTGCAAATTTAAAACTGACAAAGAAATGCAAGAAAATTTTTAACATAGAAGTAAAGAAAAAATTTTGATTTATTGTCTGATCTAGAGATCATATTTCAAGTGTAGATGATCAATGGGAAATGCTGAAGAATTCAATCAGGTGCAGCATTTAAAAACTATTCCAAAATTAAAGAAAGTGGGCCGTAAGACATGGATGACTGAAGAAATTGTACAACTAATGGAAAAAAGAAGACAGAACAAAAAAAAACCCCCGCCAAATATGAAGAAATTCACAAAAAAAATCAGCGCCTTTTATAGGAGGCAATAAAGCATGGCTTGAGAAAAAAATTTCAGGAAATTTAAAAAAACACAACAGTAAAAAAAACAAAACTAATGCACAAAAGAATTCAGGGGCTTACTAACCAAAAAACACGAATCGCAGGCTGCCTAAAGACAAAAGATGGAAAAGTCATAATAGAAAAAAGGTCGATCTTATATGGATGGTCAGATTACGTGAAAAAACTTATGACGATAACAGAGACGAACAGTATGATGTTCAAAATAATAATGAAGGACCACAATTTGAAGATGGAGGTTCAGAATGCTCTTTCCCATATGAATCTGGCAAGACCCCCGGTTCAGACAGCGTCCCAAAAGAAATGATTAATGCTTTAGAAGAATAGGAATAGATACATTTCCAGTCTGCTTAATAAAATATATGATATGGAAATATACATCATGAATTATGTAATTCTATATTTTTTGCAGTCCCAAGAAATGGAGCCTTGGAATGTAATCAACATCGAACAATTAGTATAATGAGTCACATCGCGAAGATTTTTCTAAGAATTATCATGCAAAGAGTTAGGGGGAAAATACAACCTGAAATAGGAGAAGAACAATGTGGCTTTGTAGAAGGCAAGAGTACAGTAAATGCTGTGTATTACTGAGAACCGTAGTCGAACGTTCAATAGCAGAAAACCCAAGATCTACACCTCTGCTTTTTGACTACAAAAAGGCTTTCGTAAAGTGAGAATGTCAACATGATAAGGATTCTTGACGATCTACAAATTGATGGAAAAGACCTTAGACTTGTAAAAAAACATATATTGGAAATAACAAGTGCCATAAGAGTCGATAATGAAGTAGGCCAATATCAGCCTATTAAGAGAGGTGTGAGACAGGGATGTATAATGTCTCCAGATCTGTTTTCCATGTACAGTGAAAAATTTTCAGAAAAAATTAAGACATGGAAGGAATACATTGGGGGACGATGCATCAATAACATTAGATATGCAGACGATAGTCTTAGTTTTTTTGCCGGTGTTAGGATCGGCTAGCCTCTCCCCAAAAGGGGTGAAGAGCGAAAATTAGTAGCCTGCCGATGACTCGCAGACTACACAAGTCAACCCCCACTTCCACGTGGATGCAGAACGGGCAACCATGGACCGCGAAGGTCATGGGCTAACGGGGCTATGGCTCGCCATAGAGGATGGACTCCTGTGGTCAGATTAGTGTCCTAAACCTGCGACTGGCCTAGCAAGCCGGCAGGAGATCTTCATACTGCTCGTAGAAAACTAAGAAGTATAAACGGACTGACCCAAACGGATATCGACTCGGCAATGTTAAATACAACAACAATTCACCTAAACGAACATCCCTTGAAACAAGTAAAGAGTTTAAAGTACCTAGGAAGTATAAATCATCAAATGGCAGATCAGAAGACGAGATCGAAAATAGGTGCAATAAGGCAATATCAACTCATTGGACAAATGGCACCAATAACTAAGACCAAACATATAACTACTAAGAAAGCAACTTTACAACACAATCTCCTACCAACTCTATGCTACCAATGCCAAACCTGGACAATAACAAGCAAAGAGAAAAGAAAAATCACAACAACAGAAATGAGGTTCCTGAGAAGAATCTCAACGTATCAAGAAGAGATAAGATCAGAAATGAAGAAATCAGGACTAAAGTGGGGGTTAAGCAGCACTAGATTTTATTAGAAAGCAGCAAGGTCAAATGGTTTGGCCATGCAAGTAGGTCACCAGTCACAGCATTACCACAAACAAGCAATGATGTACAGACCAGATAGAAACAGAGGAAGCGGGCGACCCGTAAACGTTGGACGGAGGGAATAGCAGAGTCCATGGGAATATCGACTATCAATCAATCAATCAATCATGTGCCATGCCGGAAAGCGTGGGCGGTCATGATTCGCCATTTCACTAGATCACCAGAGTCGTGGATCAGCTCAGTGTTCCTGTCTCGTCCATGCCATGTGGCCAAGCCATCCAGGTATTTTCCTCTCGGTCTTCCTCTTGGTCTGTTCCCTTCGATCTTGCCAGCTGTCACTAAGTTCTCCAGTCCATTTCTTCTCATAACATGTCCAAAAAATTTTGACTGTCTACGTCTAATTTCTCTAATCAATCTACGATTTTCATTTGTCTCCTGTAGTACTTGGTCATTGGTTTTTCTATCTGTCCATGGTATTCTTTGCATTTTCCTCAGAAACCACATTTCTGCAGCCATCAGATGTTTTTCAGCTTGACTGCACATTGTCCAAGTTTCACATCCATACAAAAGAACAGGCTCTATGTATCCCCTCAACACTCTTTTTCTCGTTTCAATTGACATCATTTTATTGGTCAGAATGTTTTTCATCTTGCTAAAGGCTACTTTCGCAATGGCGATTCTTGTTCTAATCTCTTCAAGGCATCTGCCATCAGATGTTATGACTGTTCCGAGATAATTGAACCGATTCACTTGTTGAAGAATATTCCCATTTACTTGTATATTACATTGTGGTACTTCGTTCTTCCTAGTGACGACCATAACCTGTGTCTTCCTACAATTTAATTCCAACCCCAGCTGCTCACTGTGTACAACCACAGCGTCTACTAATTGTTGCAGATCCTGTGCATTGTCTGCAATCAATACTGTATCATCTGCATATCTAATGTTATTTATGTTTCGTCCTCCAATGCTGATTCCATTTAGGTCTTCTACATTTCTGAAAATATTTTCACTGTATAGGGAAAAAAGATCTGGAGACATTACACATCCTGCCTAACACTTCTCTTAATAGGTTGGTATTGTCCTACTTCGTTATCAATCCTTATGGCAGCTTGTTGTTTCCAATATATGTTTTTATAAGTCTAATGTCTTTCCCATCAATTTGTAGATCTGCAAGCATATCCACAATGTTGACATGTCTAACTCTATCAAAGCCTTGTGTAGTCAATAAAGCAAAGATGTATATCCTTGTTTACTTCTAAAGCACGTTCAATAACTGTTCGCAGCATATACACAGCATTTACTGTACCCTTTCCTTCTACAAAACCCACATTGTTCTTCCCCTATTCAGGTTGTATTTTCTTCCTCACTCTTTGCATGATAATTCGTAACAAAATCTTGTGATGTGACTCATTATACTAATTGTTCTATGTTGATCACATTCTAAGGTTCCTGATTTCTTTGGGATTGCAATAAATACAGAATTACATATTCAGAAGGTATATCTCCAGTATCATATAATGTGTTCAGCAGTCTAGTGACGTGCTCTAGACCAAATTCTTCTTAAAGCTTAATCATTTCTGTTGTGATGTTATCTGCACCAGGGGCCTTGCCAGCTTTCATATGCTTAAGAACATTTTGAACCTCCATCTTTAAAATTGCTGGTCCTTCATTATTAAATCTAATAGCATACTGTTCATCTCTGTTATCATTATACAGGTCTTTCACATAATCTGTCTGCCAACGAGCCCTTTCTGACGTAACTAGGGGTATTGAGATGCGGCTACGTTGACACTCTTTATGAATTACACACTGATACACCGTGAACACAACTCGTCACCATCGAGTGATAGAATGGCATCATGTATTGTTTCCATGCGACACAATCACTGGGATATTCAAAGGTACACGTTACACCCACGACATTTGTTTACACACTGATTGTAGTACGTCCTGCTATCCAGGCTATCTAATCAACTACAATGGTCTACACATACACTCTTCTATCCTACTTACAGTCCTGTTAAACATGGTCGCATGGCGCCTACATTCACAGGCCGGCAACCTCTGCCCACGGCACACGACTCGACTTCCGTGCTGTAACATGTCCTCCCGCCTGGTCGCGGCAACGCTGTTCTCATCAATCGGTACCCGCTTGAAATAGCTAGCGTACACTCAGTTACTTGCCGTCGACGATTCTCGGCGTGTCATCGCCACAAGGGATATTCAGTTTCTCAGCCGACACACTTCTCTGCTTTCGTGATCTGTCTGTCATGGCTTCCCAACTCCAACTGACTCCCTTTGTCCGTGCGCCCTGCTCGACCCTCCTAATCACGTGGCCTCCTCCTCGCAATTCTATTGGCCACTATCTTTAGCCCGTTACCGGTGTCTTTTTCCTTATCACTCTCCGTGCTTATTTATCACTATTAATGTTTCAACAATCTATGTTGCTGTTAACCAGGTCTTAAGTAATCTGACTCATGGCATATGCCCCCCGCAATTTCAAAAATGTTCTACATTTTTGGGTTCTTCCTTATCTCTACACTGACATGAGTCAGCTTGGTCGCACATGCCTGTCCCTGGTCGCACATATCTGTCTACTGCCTCATGCCTTTGAGCTTGCTTCTCAGTTCCCTTTAACTTCCCTCTGTGTTTACGTTGATATTCTGCCATACCTTCCACAAATTATAATGTCGGACACGAATATCCGTCTATTCCCAAATAGACCTCGTGTGGCCTCAACCCCCTTTGTATTCGGCAAGTTGAGGACCAACCTACTATGGAGTCCCAATGTCCCACCCCGGACCTTCCATAAGGTTCCTCATTTATTACCTCGGTACAAGCAACTGACACCCTCCCCAGCCCTTAAGCCCTGGGTGCAGGAACGTGTGTATTGCAGACATATCAATTTCACCCATATTTTGTTTAAGCTCTATCTTGCTCTGAGTAGTCTATGCTACGACTGTGGATCTCTTTGGTGTGAGTACCTATGACTCTTGTATTTGTCTTGTCAACGTGTGTGCGTGGTCGGCTGCCATTAGTTACTTGTGCTCTATGGCTATCTATTCCCTTCATTTGCCTATGTTTATGCCTGGTGTTCTTACTACCAACTTTTTCCTTGTAGTGTTCCTAATCTCATGACCCTTATATACCTTTATATACATCTGCTGCCATGCTAAAGTGCTACATGTTGCAATCTTATATGTACACAGTACTACCACTTGGTACTATTATCAATGGTACTACCAATAATCCTACTACACTATTCTTGTATCCTTTCCTCCAATTTCACTTGCACTCTGTTCTCTCTCTCTCATTCCCTCTCTTCATCCTTTCATCGATTGTCTTTCTCTCTCTCTCTCTTTTTTTTTTTTTTTTTTATGTACTTTGTCTTACAACACAACATACTAGAACCTCAAATGTTCCGTCTATGCCTTATGCTTCCTGTATACTGGTGTGCAAATATCCTGTTGCATCCGGTTGTGTTCAAATTATTCTCATTGGCACAAATTCCTACTCTCAGTCTTCTCATCCCCTTTTTCTCACTTCGCTGTCACTCCTCATATTCTCATGTTGTGTATCCGTTACCAGAATCACATAAGTTTCTCCTACCAATTGTACATGTCTGTCTTTCCAATTTACAATATTGTCATAAAATCTGAATAGTATATAAAATTGGACTCACATGTAATATTTCAAGCACTACTCAAACTTTCACTCGCCTATCATTATCATCTTTGTGACATCAATATGCATCACTGGTAGTAATGTCTCAGTTACCTTCTTCTTCTTTTCCTTTTATGTTATGGGTGTCATCTGTGATGTATCGTGGTTTTAGACCCACTGTCAACCTTCCTGCTCTGGTAGATGTTTATCCTCTTTTTTCCAGTTACGATCACTCATCAGTTTCTAGCATCTCTAGCACCGACATCTCATTTTATACGTTATGTGTTACAATCAGGTAATAGTACAATCAACACTGTTACAATTATTGTTAAAATTACATGCATACTGATTACCAATATACATGGCATGATGATCATGATCATAAGAACGTACTGATGTTTATGAATGTACTTAAAGCCATTAAAATTATATTTATCTCTATCTACGTATATTATGAGTTTTGTTTATTGAATGAGTGTGAATGTTATTAACTATTACTCCCTTGGTTGGTTCTGGCTGGTATCTGTCTTCGCTAACTGTATCTTCTACCCGTCAGATTCCCAATCTTCCTTGCGTCTGTCGGTCTCAGCCTCTTCAGTCAGCTAGTGAGGTAGCATCTTTGAGGTACCTTCGACACTATCTCTTCTGCTCAGTCATTTACACCCCTTAACTATCTGAAATTAACAACAGCCTTGGGTGTATATATATCCATACATACATATTTATATTCACAATGGCATATTATATTACAGCAATCATATATCTAACCTTTATGCAATCTGTACAGTACCTACAATATACATATCTATACTTACATTCTATCACAATAATTACATGTCAATTCGTTCATGTATTTCTAATGTATTTCTATAGTCTACTAAGTACATCTGCAAGGTTGTTATCTTTGCCTGGTATGTGGCAAATATCAAAGTCATAGTCCTGCAGAAGTAAGGACCACCTGTGTATCCGAGAGTTTTTTGGATGGCCCTCTTTGAATACCTTTAATGGTGTATTGTCAGACAATACCATGAACTTTTTCCCCAACAAATATTTTGAGAATTTCTTAACACTTTCAACTAGCGCTAAGGCTTCCAGTTCCGTGATGGAATAGTTCTTTTGGGTGTCTGTAAGTTTCCTACTATAGTAGAGTATGGGGTGTAATTGTCCATGATGGTACTGTAGCAGGATAGCAGAGATTGCGTAGGAGCTTGCATCAGTTTGGAGAATGAAGTCTTTTGAGATATCAGGCAGTTTTAAGATAGGTTGTCTACTGAAGAGTGTCTTAATTTCCTCCAATAGTCTGCTGTGTTTGTCTGTCCAGTTAACCTTTGTCGGTTGACCTTTCCTTCAGTAGTTCGGAGAAAGTTGCAGTCATCTCGGCGAAGTTCGGTATGAACTTCTGATAATAATTAATAAGCCCTAAAACGCTCCTAACCTCTTTCTTGGTGGTGGGAGCTTTAATTTGCAAAATCTTTGTAACCAACAGTCGGGTCGGTTTTCCGAAACCCGTTGGAGATTCTATGTCCCAGGAATTGTACTTCCAAATACCCTATCTCGACCTTACTGGGCTTAGCTTTCAGCCCATGGTCTTGTATTCTCTGAAACACCTGCTCCATGACCTCGGTGTGTTTATCTATATTCGTAGTATGGATGCATATATCGTCCATATACGTGGCTACATTTCCAATGCCTTGCAGTAGCCTGCGCATCATTCGCATGAATGTGCTTGGTGCGTTCTGTAGACCAAAAGGCATATAGGCCCATTCATAAAGGCCTAACGGCGTAGCGAAAGCCGTGATATGCATGGACTTTTCTTCCATAGGGATTTGCCAGTATCCCTTGGTTAAATCGATTTTGGAGACTGTTACAGACCCAACATTTTCGACTGTTTACGTAGTCTGCGTACCTCTCGACTCTATTAGAAGGACAGTTTCTGATGTACGAGTCGTACTTAGGGTTTCTATTTCCTATATCAACAGCCCCATGTTGGCGCCCACAATATGTACATTCACTTACTCGCTTTGATCGAGCTACCGTAGCTGATCTCTGTAGGGCCGGTCTATATTGAGTCGTTTGGTGATCTCTACTCTTGGGTCTATTCTGTTGGTCTTTACCCTTGGTTATCATTACGTTTCTGAAGATCTTGTACTAAGCTCTTTCACTGTCAACCCACATCTCCCACCTAAGGTTATGAAATCTGTTCGATGATCTCTACTCTTGGGTCTGTTCTGTTGGTCTTTACCTTGGTTATCATTCCGTTTCTGAAGTTCTGTCTTAAGCTCTGTCACTGTCAGCCCACATCTCACACCTAAATCTATGAAATCCGACCATGTTGGCATGGTTATATGATGTATCTACTGAGTGATATATCTATTACTATCTGTACACGCAGTCAGTGTTGCTGCTGATCTTGTTATGTTAACCTGCAACCTGGAACCAAAAGAGGTTCTCTAACTAACATCATCCCTGTGGGAGAACAATCTACTTCGTCAGGCTGATCACACCATATCATACAAAGATGCCGGGTAGCTCTCTGTAATTGAGCAGTACACATAGAAAATTAATTAGAATTAACTTGCCCTGTATATATCCAGCGATGATGTTTCCAGTGGCTTGATCCCGATACTCAGTTCACTTCCGCTTGCTTCCGGGCTTGATCCAAATCAGTGTGGCCGTCCCCGTTTCACTCCCAGGTCGACAAGGATAAACTTGGTCGTCAGGTGCAGCTCCACATCAATGGTGTAGATACCTCATAGTGTACTAATGACTGTCATGGAACACATTTCTGGAACAGATACTAGTTTTGACATAATTAGTCTACGCCAGCATTCTAATGCATGCAGCCCCCTGAATACGGCTTCACACTGTAATTCTTGTGGCAAGATGCCATAATGTTTCTGTATTTCTATTTTCCCGGGATTTCCTAATATTAACGTGTTGTCGCTCATGCACAACGCCAAGTTAATCAGACATTATAACGTTGAGTATCGACGTATGTTCTGTTGTTTGTATTGCTGCTACTCATCTTTTAAGCTTTCGCAGAATTGGCGCTGACTGCTCCATTGTACTTTGCAACATGAATGCTAACTTCACTGATGATACCTCACTTTGAAACCATCACCTGAATCAAGTTGCCCCATATTCTTACTTATGCTCTTCAATGTTTAATACAACCGATTACTTTCCTGAGCTGTTGAACCTCGCTCACTGCGGGTTACTTTCTTGTACATAAGCTCAAGCGTCCTATGTTCCACACCTAGCCATGGTTTTCTGTTATCTATAATCCATGCGCTTGTAATATTATCTTGTTGGTGTACATAGCCTTAACTGTTTATGATCTGTAGCTGACAATATATACATACTTGTTCACTACCATGATAACCATTGCCTCAATTTTGCCGAGTTCTTTTGAAGGACGAATTCCCCCATGTTGCCAACGAGCCCTTTCTGACGTAACTAGGGGTATTGAGATGCGGCTACGTTGACACTCTTTATGAATTACACACTGATACACCGTGAACACAACTCGTCACCATCGAGTGATAGAATGGCATCATGTATTGTTTCCATGCGACACAATCACTGGGATATTCAAAGGTACACGTACACCCACGACATTTGTTTACACACTGATTGTAGTACGTCCTGCTATCCAGGCTATCTAATCAACTACAATGGTCTACACATACACTCTTCTATCCTACTTACAGTCCTGTTAAACATGGTCGCATGGCGCCTACATTCACAGGCCGGCAACCTCTGCCCACGGCACACGACTCGACTCCGTGCTGAACATGTCCTCCCGCCTGGTCGCGGCAACGCTGTTCTCATCAATCGGTACCCGCTTGAAATAGCTAGCGTACACTCAGTTACTTGCCGTCGACGATTCTCGGCGTGTCATCGCCACAAGGGATATTCAGTTCTCAGCCGACACACTTCTCTGCTTTCGTGATCTGTCTGTCATGGCTTCCCAACTCCAACTGACTCCCTTTGTCCGTGCGCCCTGCTCGACCCTCCTAATCACGTGGCCTCCTCCTCGCAATTCTATTGGCCACTATCTTTAGCCCGTTACCGGTGTCTTTTTCCTTATCACTCTCCGTGCTTATTTATCACTATTAATGTTTCAACAATCTATGTTGCTGTTAACCAGGTCTTAAGTAATCTGACTCATGGCACTGTCCATACATGTAGAATCTGATCTTTTTCTATTATGATTTTGCCATCTTTAGTTTTCTTCTTCTTCTTCGTTCATCCGGAGTTTTTTTTTGGATGTGATTGCGTTGTGCCTGTTTACAGCAGAGCTGCGTTCTTGCGCCGTTAGGCCGACACATCCGACTTCTGCGGGCATTTGTTGACCGGGTTAACCTTCCCGGGGATCTTTAGTTTTTAGACAGCCTGTTGATGTACTTGTCTTTTATTAGTAAGTTCCTGAATTCTTTTGTGCACTAATTTGGTATTTTGACTGTTGTGTTGTTTTTCAATTTCTAAGCACTTTTCCTCAAGCCATGATTCTTTGCCTTCCTACATAATATTCTGAACTTGTCTGTGAATTTCTTCATATTTGGCAGGGATTATTTTTGTTGAGTCTTCTTGTTTCCATTAAGTGTAAAATTTCCTCAGTTATCCATTTCTTACGACCCACCTTCTTTAATTTTGGAATAATTGTTTCTGCAGCCACATTGATTGAATTCTTTAACATTTCCCATTGATCATCCACATCCTGGAATAGGATCTCTAGATCAGACAATATTTCAAATCTGTTTCTGTACTTCTATGTTGAATTGTTTTGTATTCCTTGTCATTACTCAATGTACACAAATCATATTTAGTGTTCTCTGTTGTATACTTGACTTTCTTCAACTTTATCCTCAATGTTCCTGTGAGTAATCTGTGGTCACTATAACAATCAGCACTGGGAACTGTTTTGCTACTGTTAGCGCGTTTCTAAATCTTCTGCTAATGAGAATGTAGTCAATCTGGTTTCTAGTCCTGCTATCAGGACTCCTCCAGGTCCATAATCTTCTAGTGTATTGCTTGAACCAGGTGGTTTCCTACAATCATTTCCTGTTCTTTTGCCCACTCTACTAGTCTGTATCCTCTTTCATTTCTCTCTCCTAAACCATAGTTTCCTACTGTGTATCTATCCCCTTGATTTCCTACTTTTGCATTGAAGTCCCCTATTATGATGTTTATTTGAATTTTTACATTTCTTTAAGGCAGACTCTATGTCAAAATTTTATTTTTAAAAATTCCTCCCCCAAAAAATTAAATTTCCCCCTTTCC
>JACEFZ010005203.1:0-42147 GCA_014155875.1 Cepaea nemoralis | reverse complement strand
TCTTCCTCCTCCCTTTCCTTCCTCCTCCTCCTCCCTCTACCTCCTCCTCCCCCTACCTCTTTCCTCCTCCCTCCTCCTCCTCTTCCACCTCCCTTTCCTTCCTCCCTCCTCATTCTCCCTCTTTCCTCTCCCTCCTTCCTCCTCCTCCTTCCTTCTTCTACCCTCTGCCTCCTCCTCCTCCTCTCCCCTCCTCCTCCCTCCTCCTCCTTCTCCTCCTCCCTCCTTCTCCCTTCTTCTCCTCCTCTCCCTCCTCCTCCTCCTACCCTCTTCCTCTTCCCCTCCTCCATCTCCCTCTCCCTCCCTCTTCCTCCCTCCCTCTTCCTCTCCTTCCTCTTCCCTCCTTCCTCCTCCTCCCTCTTCCTCCCTCTCCCTCCTCCATCCTCCTCCTCCCTCTACCTCCTCCTTCTTCCTCCTCCTTCCTTCTCCTCCCTCCTCCACCCTCTTCCTCCTCCTCCTACCTCCTCCCTCCTCCTCTCTCCTCCTCCTTCCTCCCTTTTCCTCCCTCCTCCTACCTCTACCTCCTCCCTCCTCCTCTCCACTCTTCCTCCTACCCTCTTCCTCTTCCCCTCCCCCTCCTCCCTATCCCTCCTCCTCCCTTCACATTCCTCCTCCTCCCTCTTTCTCCTCCTCCTCCTCCTCATCCCTCCTTCTCCCTCTTCCGCCTTCTTCCTCCCTCCTCCTCCTCCTCCCTCCTCCCCCTCCTCCTTCCTCCTCCTCCCTCTCCTCCTCCTCACTCATCTCCTCCCTCCTCCTCCCTCTACCTCCTCCCGCCTCCTCCCTTCACATTCCTCCTCCTCCCTCTTCCTCCTCCTCCCTCCTCCTCATCCCTCCTCCTCCCTTCTCCTCCTCCCTCCTCCTCCTCCCTCTACCTCCTCCTCCCTTCACATTCCTCCTCCTCCCTCTTCCTCCTCCTCCCTCCTCCTCCTCATCCCTCCTTCTCCCTCCTCCTCCTTCTTCCTCCCTCCTCCTCCTCCCTCCTTCCCCTCCTCCTTCCTCTCCTCCTCCTCACTCCTCCTCCTCCCTCCTCCTCCTCCCTCTACCTCCTCCCTCCTATTCCCTTCACATTCCTCCTCCTCCCTCTTCCTCCTCCTCCCTCCTCCTCATCCCTCCTCCTCCCTCCTCCTCCTCTCTCCTCCTCCTCCCTCCTCCTCCTCATCACTCCTCCTCCCTCCTCCTCCTTCTTCCTCCTCCCTCCTCCTCCATTCTCCCCCTCCTCCTTCCTCCTCCTCCCTCTCCGCCTTATACCTCCTCCTCCCTCTACCTCCTCCTCCTCCCTCTACCTCCTCCCTCCTCCTCCCTTCACATTCCTCCTCCTCCCTCTTCCTCCTCCTCCCTCCTCCTCCTCTCTCCGCCTCCCTCCTCCTCCTCCCTCTACCTCCTCCCTCCTCCTCCCTTCACATTCCTCCTCCTCCCTCCTCCTCCTCCCCTCCTCCTCTTCCCTCCTCCTCCTCCCCTCCTTCTCCTCCTTCTCCCTCCTCCCTCTTCCTTCTCCCTCCGCCTCCTCCCTCCTCCTACTCTCTCCTCCTCCTCCCTCCTCCTCCCTCTCCCTCCTCCTCCCTCTCCTCCTCCTGCTCCCTTCTCCTCCTGCGTTCTCCTCCTCCCTCCTTCTCCCTCCTCCTCCCTCTTCCTCCTCCCTCCTCCTCGCCTCCTCCTCCACCCTACTCCTCCCTCCTCCTAATCCCTCCTCCTCCCTCCTATTCCTCCCTACTCCTCCTGTCTCCTCCCTCCTCCTCCCTCCTCTTCCCTCCTCCACCTCCCTCTTCCTCCTCCCTCCTACATTTACCCAAGACAGACAGACAGTCAGACAGATAGTCGGGAACGGGATCTTATATGACTACTTATATAATTTAAATGAGATGCTCTCCACCATGGGCTGGGCCGGGTCAGACAGACAGACAGATAGATAGATAGACAGACAGACAGACAGACAGACAGACAGACAGACAGACAGACAGACAGACAGACAGACAGACAGACAGACAGACAGACAGTCGGGAACGGGAACTTATATGACTACTTATATGAATTAAATGAGATGCTCCCCACCAGGTGTTGGGCGATGCCAGGCCGGGTCAGACAGACAGACAGATAGATAGTCGGAACGGGAACTTATATGACTACTTATATGAATTAAATGAGATGCTCCCCATCAGGGTCTGGTCGAAGACGGGCCGGGTCAGACAGACAGACAGACAGACAGACAGACAGTCAGACAGACAGACAGTCGGTAACGGGAACGGGAACTTATATGACTACTTATATGAATTAAATGAGATACTCCCCAAAAAGGACTGGGCGAAGCCGGGCCGGGTCAGCTAGTTCCATATAAAATGGATCTCTATTCTTTAATATGTTAGTCTTGGAGGGCGCAAGCGGGGCAGGTGCTTTAGTCCGCCGCATTTTCTGCCTAATTACTCCGACGACAACGACAACGCCAGCCACTCCGATAATCCAGGGAGTCCAGCCGCGGTAATCAACTGGCACTATTGGAAACAGCGGTGGTGGGGCCTGCTCATGCTCGGGGGCTAACTTTCGTTTCTTCTCACGAACAGCCTGCTGCAGAGCTAGAGACAACCTCTCTGCTTCACGACTCTTTCGAGCAGCAGCTCCTCTCTTCCCAGCCGCAACTTTCCTGGGGTCCTTCGTCACTAGTTTCTCCTGTGGAGCAATTTCGGGGGTCTCCTCCTCCATCTTGTTCTTGCTTAGGACAGATATGTCCAAAATGGCAGTGCCTAAAAGTTGCTAGCGCGACAGTTGCAGGTGCTAAGCACATACCGAACTTATGGTAGAGTTCACATGTAACTGTGTTTAGCGCATGCCCTAGAAACGGGTCGGGCTCCAGGTCTGTCACCAAAGCTTGATTATCAGCAATGGGTAGGAACATACTTGCCACTTGTGCGTACATCTGTAGCATAGCCGTGCCTAGGGTCTTTGTTATTGCAGCTCCAAGCCTCGCCTCGTGCCTCGCATATAGCTTCTCAATTTCTTGATCAGGCAAGGCCTCAACCTGTTCCACTGTAAGTTTGGAGTACTTACCTCCTATGTACCGCCCGGCACGTCCCCCAGCCGCAAGTGCTGCCAGCCTTTCACGATGCAACGCATGTCCGGACTGTGGTGTTGTGGCAGGTGGTGATGCATGTCCGGACTGTGGTGTTGTTGTAGGTTCCGGAGCAGACTCTACCGGCTTTGCCTCTTCACGTAACAGCTGGTCGAGTATGATGTCACAATCCATCACAGCGTTTGCAAATACCCACCGTCTAACTCTAATATAGGAATGCACAGCCCATCCAAGCACACAACATGTGCATATCAGTTGTAATACAACTAAGGCTGTTACGGAGTAACAAAGCACTGCTTCATACATGCTTAGCTATGCTTAACATATGCTTAGCTGATGCTTAACATATGCTTAGTATCTAACAAACCTCACCAGCTTTGAGCACTTTATAAGAAGATGGGAACTTGGTCCTCAGTACCAGCTTTGAGAACTCATTAGCTTCGAGTTGCTTTCGCACCCCATCACGTTCCTCCCTAGAGTGGATGATGTAGTTCTCATCCAGGCAGTCTTTACAGCTATCCTTATCCTTGGAATGGAAGAGCGCCACCCACTGTGTCTGCGCCCTGAGGCCTTTCGCAGCGGCGTTGTACTTCTGGGTTTGAACCCACAGACTTTGCTGGGCATGTCGCCCGCTAAAAGCTAGATAAGTCAACATAGTCCGCTTCTGCGCAATAGCGTCCTCTGCGCTGCAGTCATCAATGATGTATAACGTCGGCGTCCCCTGAAACATTTTATAGAAGGCCTCTAGCCATTTGAGCAGCCGATCACCGGGGTCAATTATGAAAACCTCGGGATCTGACCACACCCACGGCCGGGCCCAGTATGTTTCATTGTATCGTACCGAAGGGCAAGCAATTACAATATGCTCGAAAACGCCCCTGTACGGACCTTCCAGGAGGTTGAGAATGAATTCTGTTTTACCACACGATGTGGGGCCCGTGATGATGGCCGAGTGTGGCTTAAGTGGGAACTCCATTAATAAACAGCACTAACAAATCTCCCGGTGTCGATGTTCAGCTGTCCGTCCATAACCAAATAAACGTAGCAGTACAGGGGCCCCGCCGGTTCGGCCTCTTTCGTGATCTGGAGAGTGATGCCCTCAGAGCCGTTCTCTACACGCCGGCCGTTGCCGTGAAGATGGTCATCGTCGGAGGTCCGGAAGTCCAGCCACAAGCAGAATTTTGTCGTCAAGTACTCGCCTAGACTGACATCGAACAATCCTAGCTCTTTGGCGACTGCGCTTGTCTCAGGGTGCCTTTTGAGGCCACCGGCGAAGAATTTCCTCGCTTCGTCCCAGAGCTGGTGTGGTGCTAAGCCGTGCGCAAATAGTTGATTGGCTTGTCTTTCTACGATGACTTCAACTTTGGTGATCTGCGGGTTGTAAAACAACTCTGGTTGGCGTGCAAAATCCCTTTGGTTGGCGGGATCTTCCCATAATAGGAGAATGCCTTTCAAAGACTTACAGGGTATGTTCAGATTGATGTTCCATATCGAGTCCTCCTTTTTCTGAGGGATCCGTCTATGTCGTAGGACCCGCTCGTATAACACCACCATACGGCTCTCATACATGCTCCGAATTAGCCGGGCCAATGTGGGTTCAGTGACTACTTCGTACTCGAGACAGATGTTTTCTAGGGAGTATGAGGAGGTGCCGGCATCTTTACCAGTTGCGCGAATCACGCAGGAAGCGTCGTTAAAGGTCAACTCAATCTCCAGCCGATCACTAAGAGCAGATTGGTAGAAGGGCGCATGCGTTTCAAGCAGCTCAAAGTCTAGTGGTATGTAGTACCTGTTTTTGAAGGCCTTCGCGATGGCCACGTCTCTCGCATTGGCGGTGGGCAGAACAACAGCATCCGCTGCGCCAACACGCGCCTTGGTCACATTCATACCGGTGCTTGTATCGATGCCTTGATACACAGCGCTCGCACGCTCCGATCGACTCTTCCAAAGATCCAGGTAGACGTTGTAGACATCACTGTCCACAAGAGAGAAGACTTCATTGCCAGAGAGCCTGACGGTCAGCTTTTGAACCAGCGCTCGGCCGAGGTTCTGGACCACGAACCGGTTGACATCAGGGGAACTGAGGTCGACATTGAATGCCAGCCGCACTGACCCAGGCACGATAACATCGTGCATGAAAATGCAGTGCGCCAGGGCTCTCTTCTATGCCGTATCGGTGACTGAGGCTAAATATTGCCTGAAGGCCGTTACAGAGTGTAAAGCTGACCTTGATATGCTAGGTAAGCCTCCTAAGGAGTCAACCATCTATCTCGAGTTAGCTATTGGGGCTGTGGCGCAGACTGAGTTTGCCCCAGTCCTTCCTGGGGTCTCTATTAAATGGAGTGCGTCACCACCCCCCCCCCCCCCCCCCAGGGATGTTGCTCTCGTCATTACTTCCGCGGCCGACGGGACATGGGCGGCCCGCGCAACAGAGACGGACATTATAGTAGAGCTCGGTGAGGTTGCGGTGGATGAAATCATTTTTACTAGCGTTACTGCTTTTGTCCGGCTTTTGTTCACTACAGGGCCGATTAGCACCGTTCGCATTGAACATTTAATATCTCAGTTAAAGAAGTAGGTTTGACGCGCAAAGAATAATGTCGCTCTATCCTACAATCGATACTAGTGACGGCGGTGCCTATCGTATTCAAGAGCTTACCCGTCTTCGAAAGTCTCTGGAAGATGAAAGGGACAAACGGGCTGCACTGTATAAAAATATCGGCGTGGCCGTTAATGCATTAGACGCTGTGGACAGCGCGATGCTGGCGGCTAGCCTTGGTATGGGGGTGGGGGGTGTTGGGCTTCTTACCACCATTATCGCTGCCCCTATAGTTGTCGGGCTCGAGATAGCTGCCCTAGCTTGTGGAATCATGTCCATTGGGAGCAAGCTAGCGTCCCGCAAACTAACATCGAAAGCTAAGAAACATGATGAAATTTGCACTCTGGCAACGGCTAAGCTTTCTAGTATAGCCGACCTTGTTTCAAAGGCTTTGGATGATGGGAGAATTACAGACGTGGAGTATAAAATAATTACAGCTGAAGAAAATAAATTTCACCAGTTGAAAAAAGATATTCGGAGCAAGGCGCCGGCGGATCTAGATGAAGAGACAGAATTCCAGCCGCGTGGAGAGACGAATTCTGCCCGTGCCTGGTCCCGCCCTTTCAGAATGAGAGACTTGTTTGTCTCTCATTCTGAAAGGGCGGGACCAGGCACGGGCAGAATTCGTCAAAGCTATAGGATCGAAATAACCTGTATACGCGATCAGCCGAACGATCCGCCAGTGGATTTCAGTAATAGGATATACTCCTCAGATAAACAATGTAAAATTCTGAGGTATGTATGAACATTTTTTCCATTCATTGCTTTTCCATTTTTCTCATCATATTGTCACATGTGAATGAAGAGATCTCCTGTTCTATATGTTTTGTTTGTTGATGAACGCTAATCACCGCAACGACATGTATCAACACCATACACCATGTGGTGTAATTCTGTTTGGTAAAACTTTATATGGAAGTAATGAATACGAAAGAATACTAAGAGCGGTGGATTCTCACTACACAGAAGTAATACACTTAACATCTCAAGTGTTATTCTAACAATACGCTCATTAAATATGTTTCAGCTGACTCAATCAAGTGTCGTCTCCACAATGAAGGTTGGCTACACAAAGCTAACTGGCGCTTGCCTTGTGGGATTTTTCACGAGAACAAAAAAAAAAAAAATCACCGCGCGGCACGCGTGGGATTTTTTTCGCGAGAATAAAAATCACGGCGCGGCACTCGTTCATAAAACTCGTCACGCAAAGACAAATTGATCACGCTTCTATTTTTTGATCACGGTCCTTCCGGCGTGATCATTTAAGCAGGAAGTGGTGTTGTCTGGCGCGCATATTTGATTATCAGGGCGTGTGTGGATGTGTGTGTGTGCATGCGTGCGTATGTGTGTGGATGTATGTGCCCCATTATACACCTATTTATCATTGGTATGGTGGGTGGCCCTCTGGTTCATATTGAGGACTTAGCTTCATCCCTTTATAGAGTAGCAGCTTGATGCCGGTCGTCTTTTCAAACTTCCGAAACATCTTATGAAGCGCGTCTAACGTGCAACGCTCACACATCTCATATGGTTTCCTAACACCCCTCTCACAGAATATACACTCTTCTATCGCCTCGCCCCGCTTAGCCTGTTCATCGTGCCAAGAACAATAAAGGTCGATGGCTGGGCGGCCGCAGTGAAGTTCTGTATCAAGCTTCGGCCACTCACATCCATAGGTCTCCATCTGTATGTGCCCAATAAGTCAACCTCTAACTCGACGCCCTGCCCGGCGCCCCCTAATATTTCTGGGAGAGGGTCCGGGCTGTTGCAATTTGTGTTGGTGGTGCTTGGTGAGAGAGCGTACCCGCTCGCCGAGTGCTCCCGTTCGTATTCGCATAGCGGTGCCCATCTTGATATGGCTGGTTGGTAAGGCTCTAATTGTGTAACGCAGTATAGTCACCCCCCCCCCCCCTATAACAAAATATGGTTGCTCGCACTCGGGGTTGCCCCGGCGATTTTTGTGCTATAGTTAATCGATGGCTCGGTAGCCAAGTGCGCTCCGGGATACAGAGGACGGCCCGGTCGGGCGGTCGCGCCCCGGGGCCCTGGGGGTGGGGCCCCCGGGGGTTGGGTCCCTAGGGGGCTTTCTTTTGGCGCTCCTGTGGTGCCCCGACCCTTTTGGCCCCAAACCCCCATTGGACATCTACTCTCGATGTCAATGTTCTTACTCAAACAAATCCCAAGGTTTGTTACAGTCACTGTTTCTTTGGTATCCAAGATCTTTATAATATCTTGCCTAATGATTTCCTTGCCTAAGTTGTCTACAATTGCCTTTCTACCTACCGTTCGCTTATTGAGAATCTTGCACCCATCGGCGATATGACCGTTTACTCAAAACCAGTATGTGCACTGATCTTTTCTTGGGATTTGTAATAGTATGAAACAGTTTCCTGGGATCAGCTTCTTGACAAAAATATGTGTACAGCTTCATTGCGATGCTTCTAAGTGTACACAATTTTCACATTCAATCCCATTCAACAATATCCATACATTCAGAAGTTAGCGATCAATGGGAGGATTTATAAAATAATCACGTTTCATAAAAGCACCCACTATACGTAGAAATATTGGGGAAACCTCTGAAAACTCCCATTCCATAACGCGACGTTCTTGTGATAAGGTCATTCTTGTGCAGCACGAGAGAAATTCACTATCGAACGCTGAGTTTTTTCCGTGTAAAGATGTAATACGTTACGTTTGATAATATTATTAATATGCACTTCATCTCTGACCTGTAAATTATATACCGCATATACATAAACATTGCTTTCTCTGTGAGTGGGATAGCCATGCACGAATTGACCATTACATCAGAAGACACTGGCCAATGAGACAGTCATTGCAGCCTAGCAATAACAACGATGAGAACCCAGCACCGCCGTCACCAGCAAGAATTTGTTGCCACCTTTGCAAATTAATCTGTGTCTCATGAAAGCCTTTGTCGTCAAGGCAACGGAGTAAACATATGTTTTTTGCATATCCTTTACAGGACTTCGCTGTCAACATCAGCATCTTTCAGCTGTATGTTGATTTCTTGGCAAGATTACGCTCAGTAGTTTGCCATTGCTTTCTGAGCAACCGGCTCACATACCCCGTAAGTTACCGACGCGATTCAAACCACTGCTGATTCTCACCGACGTCACGTTACTTACGAGAGTATACGAGATTACGGAGAAAAGTCGCTAACCTCTACGCCAGGAAACCGGCTGTAAACATATGAGGTTTTCAAATACCTCACCAGATAATTTCCGAGACTGAGTGAAACTAAAATAAGAGAGGTGAGTATTTTATGTTTAAATATCAATTGATTGAGAATGTAACCAACATTTGTATAATGTTAACGTAGAAAGACTAATTGTTCACCCCAGAGAATTAAACAAGCATACATTATTTGTATTACTGTAATGTAAAATCATCATTACAGGAACGGGAAAAAACACAACGCCAATTGGTGAATGTCGTTATGATATTTGAAAGCGGAATGTCAAAATCCATAAGAAATAGTGTATTTAAATTCAGATGCAAATAACGTTTAAACATGTGTTGTCTAGTGTTATTATTATCAACGTCATCGTCAGTACTTTGTCATGGATGTCGTTGGGGGGCCACTAATGATTTCTGGCGTAAGATTGGCTATTTCAACTCTTCGAAAACTTTAGAAATACTGTCTAATCAACCTCACAAAGGACTTGGCGTGAGTTCCTAATGGCCTGTGGTTAATTGCTGGCCTGACACAGACCACGTCATCCACCGAGTGCCGATTAATCTACAAGATATGGGTAAAGCACCATGTGCGCTATGAGCCGTAACTGTGTTAAAGGGCCATTTAATTCTACTCAGTATAATCCATTGGATGATGATTGATTGATTGATTGATTGATTGATTGATGGATTTAGGAACCGACATCACAACATTCGTGACATTCCCATAAGCGCTCCGTCCCCATCCGTGGATGATGAAAGAAAGAAGAAGTAGAATAGACAATCTATTGGTAATGTGCTCTATAATTCGCTGGTCGTCTTTGCTCCGCAGACAATTTCCGGGTACATGTTTTAGTCTAGGTTTACCTGTAAGCCCTGCTAAATTGTTAAAACAATACGACGGGGGATTGGAACACATGACAAACAAGTCGGCAACGAAATGTACTATCCACTGCGCTAGCTTGGGTTCCACAGTTATCATGTGTCCATGTCTTAATCCGGGAACAGCATGTGAAGATTAAACATCAGGATAGATTAAACGACATTGTGTTACATATTTAGCAAGAGTAAAATCATGCAGTAAAACCTCGGTATTACTTGCCTTCGGTTTGCGTTAATTTTTTTTCCGCGAAAAATGTTTCTCAGTTTACGTCGGTTGTCTCGGATTTCGTCGGCGTGCCCACGGGAACTTGCTGCTAATTTTGTGAAAACAAAGGGACCCACGCATTCTTCTGCTCAGTTCGGCGTTGTTTCTCTTTGTGTGAGAATCACTTACTAAAAGTTAACCCTTTCCTTTTAGCTCCATCATGGTACCAAAGAAAGTTTCCAGAGCCAGCAGCCCTTCAAAAAAGGAGCCGAGCAACACGATAGAAGGAAATCGTTGAAAATAAAATGAGAGCCACATGCACCAGAAGTCGCCATCTACGATAAGTTCCATTGTGGCGAAAAAAGGATGCAATAGAGGCAAATGTAGCGAAAGGCGTGAATGTGCTAACGAAACAGAGATCACAAACAACTGAAGATGTGCAATGGTAATTATTAATTTGGATAAATCAAAAACAGTTAGGTGTCGATTCTGTTTCGGACGCAATAATATGTGAAAAAGGTAAACTGTTGTATGCCGATCTCATTAAGAAAATGCCTGGGACGAGTGCTAGTGTACTTAGTGATTTTTAGGCCATTAGAGGATAAATAAATGTTTTGCATATGCTTTACAGGACATCGCTGTCAACAGCAGCATCTTTCAGCTGTCTGTTGATGTCTTGGCAAGATTACGCTCAGTAGTTTGCCATTGCTTTCTGAGCGGCCGGCTCAGTTATCCCGCAAGTCGCCAGCGGGGGACGAACTGCTCCCAGTTCTCGCCCGCTACGAGACTGCGTGATAAACGGGATTACGGAGAAAGTGGTGTAACCCCTCGGCCAGAGAGACAGGCCCATTAGAGGATGGTTTGAAAAATTCAAGGGGCGCACTGGCATACACAGTGTTACTAGGCACGGCGAAGGCCGAAGTTCGGACAAGTCTGGTGCCGAAAAATAATATTAAACACTATATTTATACTCTATGAAATGTAATTTTGCTATGTATTTTGGAGTGTCTAGAACGAATTAATTGGATTCACATTGATTCATCTGGAAATAATTGTCTCGGCTTTCGTCGGTTTAGGATTTCGCCGATTGTTTTCAGACGGATTATCGACGACAACCGATGTTTCACTGTAGTAGAAATAAAATACTATTTCACATAAGGGACACAACTGACATGGGACTTACCACTTTACTATCAATATTTAATATTTTTCATGTAATAATACATAATTGTTTGGAAAATTTAAGAAATATGAAATAACATTAGCATTCCTGCAAGTTTATGCACATATTTTATTCTTTTACAAGATCTTTAAGCCTTATTAATTATTCTCTACTTATGGATAATATTCTAAAGCATTTTCTCTTCTAATAAATATCATACATGTTGGCTATTTGACATTTATTATTGATCGCAGCAAGTATCCTTTATATTTTTGGCAGGCGCATACATGTGTGCCTTTTAACTGGAACTAATTAGGAAAGCAAAACACATGGTTTACTGAGATAGTATTTAACTATCCAGGCAAACCAATTGTCTGGTCTTAACCCAAGCGCATAGTAAATATAGACATATTTGGAACTAAATACGATCCTTTTCATTAATAGTATATCAACTGAACTTGTCACTTTGGTATTCGATCGGTTTCGAATACAAATAATGTTACTATCGGCCAGTCATACCTCACTTTCTGCTTAACTAACATTCTTGATTCACTTCTAGAAGAATGCGTTACTTATTAGCTACTGCCATATTTGTCAGAATCTCGAATGTTGCCAACCGAGTTGCAGGAACATCGTTACGCCCGCCAGGCGAATAGTCCCCAGCCGGGATGCAGTAACAATGTTACGCCCGCCAGGCGAGTATTAGTTACCTGCCCGCGAGGTTGCTGGCTGACGTGACGTGAGATAGACTGTAAACGTGTAAAACATCAGTGATTGTGTAACTTGTCGCCATTTTGACTTTGTCGACATTGTGAAATTGTCGCCATTGTAACCTTGTCGCCATCTTGTAAACTTGATGTCTATGTCCTTACTGAATGTCATCTTGATGTAAGTGATGTGTCATCAGTGTTGTAGAGTGTTGAGATATAGTTAGATTGTCTTTGTGAAGTTAGTTGTGAAAAGCAGAAAGTTTCGGAAAGAAAGTGACTTGTGGTTTTGAAAAAAAAATTGTTGACTGACGACATTACGACCTACAATTACACTCAACGCCATACAAACCTAATCAAAACTTAGTGACAAGCATACACACCACATCAGATAGACGCTAATTTATTTCCTCCAAAAACAAAGCAGGTTTTCTGTGCCATCTGAAACCCTTGCCCGTAGAGGTCATTTGTGTTTTGAAGTAGCGACCCTACAGTTCCTAGCCCTGGTTTGAACCGTTCTCCACCTCATCCAGTACACTTGAGTATATTTTTTTTTCTATATACTTTCGGATGCAAATTTGGGCACAAATGGTAAGTTGAACACAATTGTAAATTTTTCAATTTACTAACACCTTGTAACAAATTGTGTGTCTGACAACTCATTTGCATTTAAATTTTCCATCATGTCTTCATTAAATGATTTCATCGAAATGGGTTTACATCTGAAGTTAACTGGTGACGAGTTAACAAAGTGGAGTGAAGCTAAGTATTCTGAACACCTTCGAGAGAAAGCGCACGAACGCGAAGAGAGAGCAGCTGAAAGAGCTGCCAAGCAAGTAGAGGCAGAAACAGCCTTAAAGCAGTCAGAGGCAGCAACAGCATTAAAGAAGGCAGAGCTAGAACTATCTGCAAAAATAAAGCAAGCAGAATTAGAGATCGAACTGAAGAAGGCAGAAATCTCAGCTCAAAGTAAAAGAGAAGAGCTTGAGTTACAACTAAAAATTAAACAACTTGATACTGAAACTGCCATAGACAAAGAGTCTAAGAAATCTCAAAGACTGGAGAAAGAAAACCAGTACAAAAAGTATCAAGGTATTGTGAGAAATTATACCTCAGGTGACTGCATTTCAGCCTTCACCCAGAATTTTGAAACCTTAATGGACCATTACCAGGTTCCACTGTCTGAATGGAATATTATTTATATGAGGAGTTTGTCAGGGGAGCCTCTGAAAGTCATAGAGACTATCCCCAAAGACCTCAGGAAAGATTACCATTATCTAAAATCAAAGATTATGGCACATTTTATGCTAGATGAGGCAGGTTACAGAGAACAATTCAGCAAGTTGAGTCCAAAACCGACTCAAACGTTCTCTGACTACCTCTGCTTAGTCCGAGACATATTTACAAAATGGACTTCAGCAGCTAAAATAGATAAAGATTATCAGAAATTAGAAGATCTCATCATCAGGGATAAAGTCATCTCATCCCTTCCATCAGCATTTTCAAAATTTTTGCAAGAGAATGAATGTACGAGTGTAGATCAGATTGAGAGACGTGGTTCGGCTTATTATACAGCCAATAAACATTGTTTTGCTAGTGAAGCTACTGATACAAACTTTGTAGAATCGGCTAACTATGAAAAGCCTCGATCAGAACCCTATAATAGGCAAAAACCATATAAGCCTACATCTGAGAAATACAATCATTGTAGATATTGTAACTTTTCACACCACCAAGGTGAGATGTGTGACAAGAACCCCGCATATCTTACATATCTACAGAACATCATAAATAGCCAAGATAAGGAACGTAAATCCTTCAAAAATGCACGTACATGTTTCCTCTGTAAGGCGCACGGGCATTGGCGTCATGCTTGTAAAGGAAGGCAAATGACCAAGAAAGCAAATGCCGCCTTATTTGATAGTTCATCATCAGATGAAGAACAATCAGAGAAACACCCTGTGAACTCAGCACAGGCTTTTGACATGTTTAACGCAAATAAATGTACTGTTTGTAATACCTTTTATGAAGATGGCATTTTGACATGCGGCCACTCCATTCCTATTGCCAATGAAGAAGCTAATTTGGTAATAGATTCCAAAGGCAGAATAAACATCCATCACGGATATGTAAATGGCAAGTCTGCTACAGTCCTTCGTGACACGGGCAGCTCACTTATTGGTCTGAAGAGAAAGTTCATAATGCCTACAGACTATACAGGCAGGCACGTAACATGCAGAACATTCTCTGGAAATATTGAAAAGTACCCATTAGCATGGGCATATATTCAGACACCTTTCCTCACTGGGAAAGTAAAATGCGCAGCATTAACTAACCCTGTGTGTGATATTATCATTGGAAATTTACCAGAGGTGAATGATATGCCTCATGATATAACATCTGTTTGCATTGATGAGAACATAACATCATCACCATCACAGTTCATCATTGATAATGTTGTATCACCAAATGAATGTATGGTAGCTAATGTAGCACTAAGATCTCAGGACATCATTGATCAAACTGTTTCATCACCATCTGATATCATTGAATGTGTGAACGCAGTAACCAGATCTACTGCTAGAATGCAAGATGAAATTAATCAAACTGAGGCTATAGAAATGCTTAGCCCAGTGGTACTACCACCTAAAACTATGAAGGAGATTTTTGTAACAGCCCAAAAGGCTGATCCTTCATTGTCTAAATATTTTAATCTGATCGGCCAAAAGCCAAAGGTATCCAAAAATGCAAGATGGCATTTTGCTTTGAAAAATTGCATCCTCACCAGGTACTATACCAGAGGTGACAGCACAACAGAGCAAACTGTTTTGCCAATTGAATACCGTAAGCAAGCCTTACATCTTGCCCATGATATACCTCTTGCAGGGCATATGGCATACTCTAAGACCAGATCAAGATTACTAACACAGTTTTATTGGCCCAAATTCTGCAATGACATTAAGCAATATTGCAAAAGTTGTGACATCTACCAAAAAATAGTAAAAAAAGGTAAACACCCACAGGCAAAATTACAGATTACTGACTTAGCCAGTCGACCTTTTGAGAAAATATCTGTCGACATAGTGGGCCCTCTTAATCAGATAACAACCAGAGGGAATAAATATATTATTACCATCATTGATTTATGTAGCCGCTGGCCTGAAGCGATTCCGTTAAAGAACATAACTGCCAATGATATAATGGAAGTTTTCTTCCATATATTTTTACGGATAAGATTTCCAGACACTATCCTATCAGATAGGGGAAGTCAGTTCATTGCCGCATCTACTCAAGCTTTCACCAAAATGTTAGGGGTGAAGCAATGTTTCAATTCTCCGTACCATCCTCACTCAAGTGGAATCATAGAAAAATTTAACGGTGATTTAAAGCATATGCTTGCTAAAGTCACGCAAGAGCATCCCAACAACTGGGACATATATTTGCCTGCTATACTTTTTGCTTATCGCGAAGTGCCACATTCTAGTACTGGATTCTCTCCTTTTGAACTTATCTATGGTGCCAAACCACGTGGCCCATTGAGTATCTATCATCAAATGTTAACTGAAGCCACTCCTTTACTTAAACCCATATCATCATACGTATACGTTACATCATTGCGTGAAAGAATCATCAAATCTTGTATAATTGCAAAAGAAGCACTGAAACTATCTGGTGCTACATATAGACAATATGCAGACAAAGGTAACAGGACAATAACGTTGACACCTGGACAGGACGTACTTCTTCTCTTACCTAGTGACCAAAACTTATTGACTGAGTCTTGGCAAGGACCATTTAAAGTAATAAGACAGATTTCAGCTGTAGACTATGAGATTCAAATAAAAGACAAACATAAAATATTCCACATTAATATGCTAAGACCATACTACAACAGAGACAACGAACAGGACGATACAACAGCTTGTACAGTGATAATAGACCATGAAGATGACGAAGATAGTGACGAAATTCCAACACCTGCATTAGACACGACAAACTGCTTGAAAGAAATCAAAATAAACCCAAACTTAACTCAAGCAGAAACAGACAGCTGCAAACATCTCATACAACAGTACAACACCATCTTCTCCAACAACCCAGGACAAACAGAATTAGTACAGCATCACATCACACTCACTTCAAACACACCCATAAAATGCAGACCTTACACCATTCCAGTGCATTACAAAGAAAACTTACATCAGGAAATCATTAGCTTAGAGAAAAACAACATCATTAGACGATCCCAATCACATTTTTCATCTCCAATGGTCATGGTACGCAAAAAGGACAACACGATAAGACTCTGTGTCGACTATAGAAAATTAAATAAAATAACACTTCTAGATCTAGAACCAATGTCCAACTCTGAAGATCTACTGACGGAACTGACAGACTCTAGATTCTTTACGAAGTTAGACATGACGAAAGGTTACTGGCAGATAACGGTAGACGAACAGAGCAGACATCTGACAGCATTTGCCACACCTTGGGGACTGTAAGAATGGTGCAAACTTCCATTTGGGCTTGTCAATGCCCCAGCGACATTCGTACGTATGACACGACTTTTACTAGTGGACATATCAAATATTATCTGTTACATGAACGACATTTGTGTTCACACAAAGACAATGACAGACCACATAAAGACATTAGAACAGACATTTGAACGGATCAGACAGCACGGACTGACGGTAAAGCCTAAAAAAGTAGACATAGCCTATCAGGAAATATCCTTCTTGGGGTACAAAATATCTAATGGCTTTGTCACGACAGACGACAACATCGTGTCCAAAATACTGAATCTCTCACTTCCGACTACGAAAAAGCAAGTCAGAAGTGTGTTAGGACTATTAAATTATTATAGGCAGTTCATACCAGATTTTGCTGAACTGACTGAATAATTTACTAACCTACTAACGAAAGATCAACCTGAAAAGATTGTAAACAATGAATGCCTAAAATTTGCATTCCAGAAAGTGTTATCTTATTTTTCTGAGAATAGTTTAAAAAATCCCATTCTCAAATTGCCAAATTTACATATTCCTTTCAGATTACGCACAGACGCGAGCTCCGTGGCGATTGGGGCAGTTCTGTTACAGGAACATGATAACATTCTACATCCTGTATACTTCGTCTCTAGGAAATTAAAACCAAGAGAACGTGCTTGGTCGACACCACAGTTGGAAGCCCTTGCTCTAGTGGTGGGTATAACTAAATTGTCCAGATTCCTCCTGGGACGTCATTTTATTGTGGAGTCCGACAATAGCCCTTTAAAATTTATTACTTCAGGAGTACCTACCGACCAAATGATAGCGCGCTGGTCTCTTAAACTTCAAGATTACAGCTTTGAAGTACGACATATCGCTGGCAGAACAAACACGATCGCCGATCTTCTGTCCCGTTGTCCGACCGACCCAGTAAGCACTAATGTCTGAGTGCAGTGTGTTAAATACACTCAGACCAACACAGCCATCAGTGAAGTTTTTTTTTCCACGAAAGCTGTGTGTCTACTATGTGCTGTGATAGGGTTCATTCCCACTATATATAGTTTTCTTATTTTATTATTACTGTAGTAATTGTCGTGAATAATTGTGTAGCGTATGGTAGAAAGCGAACAATATTAATTGTATATATATTACGAAACAAGAACAGTGCCACATTCGCTCTGAACTTACCTCAAGCGAACTATCCAATTTATCAGTGGTATCTGCGATATTTTAATCCGTGTATGAAAGAGTGATCTGAACTTTGACATTTACACCACTGCAGTCAATCGAAATCCAGAAGTTATCCAGCGAAACAACCAACACATGAACTATCAGAACATTGTACATTCCGAATTGCTACATCAGACCGGAACAAGTGTGTTATAGAAGTTTCAACATCAGCTGTTCTTGTGTACTTCCGGATAATTTATAAATTTAGACCAAAATTAGCAGACGACAAACAAAACCTTAAAAAGTAATGACGCTTCTAAAATATTTAGGAATCACCAATTTCGAATACACGAATTGTGTATTAATATTTTTTTTTCAATTAGTGTAATCTTAGAATCATATCTTGATTAACTTATTCATACTATCGACATTTTTTCGCTAGTATGGAAAAACATCAAGCTATGACGCTGAGAAATAGAAGAATAATTGTAATATATTAGATTTGATAATTTTTGAATTTATGTCCCTTTCATTTAATTGTTATTGTATTATTACACCAAGGGCGGTAAATTGAAATGTATGCGAATATGTGTTGTATATAAATAGCCATGTTGTTGCCAGATTGTTAACACGCCATGAAGTCATCAACTGGGCATGGTATAGGGTTACCGACGTTGTAGACCGACAGAAGAGCTCCTGGCCAAATGAGGTCAGAGCTCGAGCGTTGAATGCGGCTTATATAAAGCCGTATTACAGTCTTACCCGATGTTTTTTTGGTTCAAAAAGCATATTATTACTTTTTTTTTTAGAGGTTGCGAGGTAGTTGCTTTGAAAGCTGGTGCTACCGATCTGACTGGGTCAATTTTGCAACTCAGGTGATCATCCATCGAGAGGATGAAACTTGGCAAGTGGTAAAGATTGAACACCACATGTCTTAAAATACAACTTGCATTTCTTATGTATTTCTATGCTAATATGTGTATTCTTACGTATTTCTATACCAATGTATATAACAACAGAAAGGTCGATTCTGACATGGTTAAAATATTAACCCGGTATGTATATAGAGTATACATGAAAGATGACATCTTTCATGTAAAAGCCCCGGGGGAGCGTGTCAGAATCTCGAATGTTGCCAACCGAGATGCAGGAACATCGTTACGCCCGCCAGGCGAATAGTCCCCAGCCGGGATGCAGTAACATCGTGACGCCCTCCAGGCGAGTATTAGTTACCTGCCCGCGAGGTTGCTGGCTGACGTGACAGCCAGCGGTCAGGCAAGGACAAAGCAAGACGCACGCAGTCCTCGTGCGTCCATCCACAGAGGGCAAGCGCTTTGCGAGAAACAGACAGACAGCTGGGGTACTCGGACCAGACAGGACGTATGGGTAGAGAAAGGCTTTGTGTAGTTCTGTGCCCGAATGTCGAGTGCTTGTATATCTTGTGAGATAGACTGTAAGCTGTGGGTTGTCTGTAAGTGTATTGATGTATAATATATGTATTGTAATAATCATCACATGCCAAACTAGATCGTATTGCATGTGATCTGTAAATAAATCCATTGAACTTCGTGTCGTTGTGTCTCAAGTCCAATCATGTTGTGCTTGTACTTGTCTCACATGTGTTAGGTATAACGAGCCAGGTTTAAGACCCTGACAATATTAATATTTGACTTGACCGCGTTGTGCACTTTCAGTTGTAGGCTTTTGAAGATGTTTCATAATCACCCTCTTAAGTATCATCATCACAGTCATTATCTCCTTGCTATGAATGTCGCATGAGACCACTAATGATTGTTGGCGCCAGATTAGTTAAATTCATTAGTTTCATTTCCAACCGTGGACACATCATCATCATCATCATCATCATCATCATCACCATCATCATCATCGCTATGCCGTTGACGTCGCAGGAGACCAGTAAAGATTGTTGGCATAGATTGGCTAAATCATCCCGTCGAAACATTAAAGACAAAATACAATCAACTATCTAACAGGACTTGGCATCAGTTGCTTGAGGTCATATGATACATTGCCGGCGTGCCACTGGCCACATCATCCATTGAGAGTCAATCCATCTAGAATATATGGGTCTAACAATGTTTACCTTATGTGCCTTAATGCATATGACGCGGTCATTTACTATTTATGTATTAAAATCCGTTACAAGAAGAAGAAGAAGAAGAAGAAGAAGAAGAAGAAGAAGAAGAAAAAGAAGAAGAAGAAGAAGAAGAAGAAGAAGAAGAATACCATGAGTCTGGTTAAGTAAAGACTGGTTGAGTAGATTACGGTAGAACAACGGTAGGATTAATTGTCATAGGGTGTCAGAGCAAAGAAATACACCGGGAAACGGTTATTCGTAAGGGCCAATAGAGGTGCGAGGATTAGGGCACGTGATCGGAAAGGTCGAGAAAGGCGGGAGTTGAGAGGGGAGTCGGCCGGAAAAACACGGCCATGTACACATCACAGAAATCGAGAGACCAGGTGCTATTCTGAAGAGGTGGACAGAGGCCCAACTATGAATGTTAAATCAAAGCCTGCACGGCAGGAGACAGAGTGACATAGTTACTGAGATCATGTGTACCACAAGCAAGATGGTCAGGCGAATACGCCAAGTCGTTTATCACGCTACTGCAGAGATAGTGAGCTTAGCCGTGTCGCTGAGTAGCTGGGGGGCCGAGAATGACCCAGTACGGCGAGGTGTAAGTAAGAACATTGTTAGCTATAGAGTGATGTAAACTTATTAATGAATAAACAACGTGACTAATTCAGTATGTTTTGGAACTGCTATCTTTGTGCTATTGGACGTATACATTCGTAAGTTGTCAGGGTGCATACAACATAACCCCTAGTAACACTCTGGCAATCATGGGGGACGTCACGGAGCCTGAATCCAGGGAATGGAGGACGATACGAAATTGAGCGATTCTCACGGAAAAAGTAATCAGCTTGGAAAGTTCTAGTGATAGATCGAAGTTAAGAACAAATATTAGAACACGACTAGTGGAAAGCCGGCAACAGTATTAAGCTACAAAGATACCATTGTATTAATCGTGAACTATAATATGATTTGTGATAGCAAAGATCGGTGTGGAATAAGGAATAGGTGCAGCAATGAGCGATGCTCAATAATATCGTAGAAAGAGTTATGAGTAAAATCCAGAATAGAAGCTTACGAATTATGAATCATGGCTAGTGGTAGAGCATTGCACGGTTGAACATAGCAACACGATTTGCAAGAAAGTGATTCGCAGGGAGCGATACTCAGCAACTCAGGAAAGTGATCGCGAGTATCAAATAACACTGAAAGGTGAAGTGGGAAATGTGATTAAAACCAAAGAACATGAGTAGTCAAATAAGAAGCAGTGATTAATATCAAATAACATAGAAAATGAAGGGTGAAAAGCAAAAGTAATAATGTGTGCCGACTTGATTCAGGTTAGAGTTGCAAAGTGAGCTTGAACAATAGGACTATCACAACGATATGAGGGTGCTCGAGAAGGTGTTGTTTAACAGCAGGAGTGAAAACATTGTGTGAATACTGCTATCAACCACAGCAGTGGAACCCACATAGAGTAGCAACAGCAATGTTGGTGGCGAATTGAGCAGGGTGCCATAAAGCGCAATATTTCAAGTTCTCCAAAATTTCAAAATAAGGGGCGCAGCCACATAAATAACATTAATAGGCGGTCTACATGTGCCCAGGCACTGGAGTGCTTTCAAGAACTAATCGCGTTATCAACATTGAGTATTCATTCCAGGTTTGTTTCACATGGTTTGGCAAGAGGTATTATAGGTGGTATCTACACCACGTTTGGGGACCCACCAGTTCACCTGACGACCCAGTTGATCAGGTCCATGCCAGTTGAACCGAGTTGGAGCCAGGCAGATCCTTACCAAGTCCTGAAACAAGCGGAGCTGGAGCCGAGCAGTTGGACCAAGTCACCAGGGACACCGGCGCTAGAGATACAAGGTCAAGTTTTCTTATTGATTACTGTGTATATTCTGCTTAGTGGTCCAGAGTCATAGGACACATTTCATGACTATATATATTTGTACCATCATTATTAGGGTTGCTCACTACACAGGTATTCAGTTTGTCAAACGGTTGATAAGTGCCGTTGGTTGTCCGGCAAAGGATTATTGGTTTGAACAGTGTTACAGCAAGGTCAACATTGTGTCGATGTTATCATAACAAGACAAGCAGCAACACTTGAGGGTCTGCGTGTACAGATAGTAATAGGGATACCACTCAGTAGTTACATCATATAACCATGCCTACATGGTCGGACTTCATAGATTTAGGTGTGAGGTGTGGGTTGACAGTGACAGAGCTCAAGACAGAACTGCAGAAACGGAACAATAACCAAGGTAACGACCAGCAGAATAGACCCAAGAGTAAAGATCACCGAACAGATTTCATAGCTTTAGGTGAAAGATGTGGGTTGACAGTGAAAGAACTTAGGACAGAACTCCAGAAACGTAAAGAGAACCAAGGTAAAGACCAGCAGAATAGACCCAAGAGTGGAGAACACCGAACTACTCAATATAGACCAGCTCTACAGAGACCAGCTAAGGTAGCTCGATCAGAGCCAGTAAGTGAATGTACATATTGTGGTCGCCAACAGGGGTCTCTTAAAATAGGCGACAGAAACCCTGAGCACGACTCGTGCATCAGAAACCGTCCTTCCAATAGAGTTGATAGGTACACAGACTACATAAGCAGTCGAAAATGTTGGGTCTGTAACAGCTTGGACCACGTAGCCAGAGAGTGTAGACTGAGACAACGGACTAAAGAAGAACATGACCAAAAGACAAACTTAGGATACATAGCAACAGACGGACATAAAAGACAACGGATCGGTAACACTGCGTGTAGTCAAACAGTGCCTACACGGAAGTCGAATGCGAGCAGTAGCCATAGCGGGACTTTAAAATCCCACAAAGCACTCGTGAACGGGAAGTTGACCACTTGCGTTAGGAATACAGGATCGTCAATAGCTGGTGTAGTTCATAGCCTGGTAAGGAGTAGCGACTACACGGGAGAGAGCGTGACGTGCAGTACCTTCGGTGGTACAAAGGAAAAGTATGCTATAGCATGGGTTCATATATCCTGCCCGTACTATGAAGGTAGAATACGAGTAGCAGTATTGCCTAGTCCACTTGCAGGACTAATGATAGGTAACATACCGGGAGTGACAGAGTGTACAGAAGATGAAGCCCAAAGATGGAATGGTAAAATGACACGGGAGAATACAGACTCCAGACAGCATATTAAGAAAGACAAGAAAGAAGATAACGTGGTCATACCTCGGGCTGACCAGACAGACACTAGACGGGTACCAGACACCCAAACCGAAGACCGTGCAAAGCAACAAAGAGACGACAAGACACTGCGAACTTGCTTTCAGCGGGCAAACTGCCCACCTAAACAATCGAAATTAGGCAAGTGGTCATTTGTTATGATGAATGAAATTCTCATGAGAGAATACACGAAAGATGCAACATGTATCTTACAAAGGGTGCTGCCAGTGCGAGAGCGCAGTAACGCTCTGGAACGAGCACACATCGCCTCGAGTGCAGACCATATGAGTTTGGCCAAGAATAGAAAGAGATTATTATCCGGGTTCTACTGGAAAGGCTGTGAGAAGGACATCAGAAGCCATGTCCGATCATGTAAATTGTGCAAACGAACAGATGTAAGAGCCTCAGACATACAGATAGGAAAAAGAAACAAACAACAGATAGAAAACACTTGCGAGAAACACTGTCAACAAGATGACAAGAAATCAGAAACTCACCACATAGAACAGGTCACTGACAAAGAGACAGACAAACCACTGACACATGAACAGCCAACAGGCACACCGATAGCATGTGGCTTATTAGAGTGGCAGCGTCGTCAGACATGTGCAGAATGCATCAAACTTAGGGTTATAACATTCTTAACTCTGATGAATACTATAGTTATGGGAAAGGAAACACGTCATCGGATGTTGAAAACAGTAAATACAAGAAAAACACATACAGTTAGAAAACAACAGTATACCCCAAGATATACAAAAAACTCAAAACTCACCGCTTACACTATACCACCAGGCAAATCACATCAAAAACTGGTAACAGCATATACTTACTGGGTTCGGCAGGCAGTGTCAAAACTATTAGCATCAAACAGAAATTGCAAATTTAAGAATAATAAAACATCAGTATTACCACTCACAAGATAACATCACATGTCTCAATTTCAAACACTCTTATCTTGTGATATATATATATATATATATGTGGATAGTGTAGATACTTTATAGAGTATATAAAAGCTATATGGATGTGATTGGTATAGATAGAATTGTTGTAGTAGAATGAATGCATTGATAGGTATAAGGTTGATTGAAGTAACATGATGATGTGGTAAAGTCATCAGAGAAAAAAAAAACAGTACAGAGGTGTAATAGTGTGGTTAAAATATTTATATGAAATCTATGAATGCTAGCCATGACAGGACCTAAGAATTGTCACACAGACTATATGATAAAATGATCTGGTCGAATTAGGGACAATACTATCATTTAGGAAACCATGCGTTCATACAAGGTGACTGGGCGAGTGGTTAGCACGTTGTGGTACTGACCATGATAACATGTCAATGTAGGAAATGTGATATGATTGCGGTAATATAATATGCAATTGTGAATGTAAATATGCATATGTATGTATGGATATATACACTCAAGGCTGTTATTAATTTCAGATAGTTAAGGGGTATAAATGACTGAGCAGAAGAGATAGTGTCGAAAGTACCTCAAAGATGTTACCTCACTAGCTGACTGAAGAGGCTGAGACAGGCAGACTCAACTGAAGATTGAGAATCAGAATGGGAGAGGATACAGTAAGAGAAGACATATACCAGCCAGAACCAATTAAGGGAGTAATAGTTAATAACATGCACTATCATTCAATAAACAAAACTCATAATACATATAGAGATTAATAATATCATTTTAATGGCTTAAGACTAAATACATAGACATCAGTACATTCTTACGATCATAATCATCATGCCATGTATATTCATAAACAGTATGCATGTAATTGTAACAATAATTGTACCATTATTGATTGTGCTAGTACTTAATTGTAAAACTGAATGTATAAAATGAGATGTTGGTAGAAACGGCATCTGCGAAAGCAGGAAGGTTGACAGTGGGTCTAAAACCACGATACATCACAGATGACACCCATAACACAAAAGGAAAAGAAGAAGAAGGTAACTGAGACACTACTACCAGTGATACATATTGATGTCACAAAGATGATAGTGATATGCGAGTGAAAGGTAGAATAGTGCTTGCAATATTACATGTGAGTCCAATTTTTTATACTATTCAGGTTTTATTACAATATTATATATTGGAGAGAGACATGTACAATTGGTAGGAGAAACTTATGTGATGGTGGTAACATGTACATAACATAAGAATATGATGAGTGACAGTGAAGTGAGAGAAAGGGGATGAGAAGACTGAGAGTAGGAATTTGTGCGAATGAGAATCAATTTGAACACAATCGGAATACTTGCACACCGGTATACAGGAAGCGTACAGGCACAGACGGAACATTTGAGATTCTAGTTTCTAGTATGCGTGTTGTAAGACAGAGTACATAATTTAAAAAAAAAAATAAACACTAAAAAACAAAAAAAAAACAAAAAAAAAAACAAAGGAGGGAGAGAAAAGTGTGATGAATGGATGAAAAAGAGAGAGAATGAAAGAGAGAGAGAGAGAGAGAGAGAGAATAGAGTACAAGTACAGGTGAAAGAAAGAATACAAGGATAGTGGAGTAGGAGTATTAGTAGTACCATTGATAATAGTACCAAGTGATACTACTTTGTACATATATTTTTAACATGAAGTACTTTGGCATGCTAGTAGATGTACCTAATGGTCATGGTATTAGGAACACTACAATGGAAAGTTAGTAGCAAGAATACCAGGAATAAACAGAAGGCAAATGACGGGAATATCTAACCATAGAGCACAAGCAAACACCATAGCAAAAAGTAACTGATGGCAGCCGACCACGCACACACGGTGACAAGACAAATGCAGAAGTCATGTGTACTCGCACCAAGAAGGTCCACAGTCGTAAGATAGACTACTCAGAAGCAAGATAAGAGCTTAAACAAAATAGGTGAAATTGATATGTCTGCAATACACACGTTCTTGCACCCAGGGCTTAAGGGCTGGGGAGGGTGTCAGTTGCTTATACCGAGGTATAAATGAGGAAACTTATGGGCATGTCCGGGGTGGGACATTGGGACTCATAGTAGGTTGGTCCTCAACTTGCCGAACACAAAGGGGGTTGAGGCCATACGAGGTCTATTTGGGAATAGACGGATATTCGTGTCCGACATTATAATTTGTGTGAAGGTATAGCAGAATATCAACGTAACACAGAGGGAAGTTAAAGGGAACTGAGAAGCAAGCTCTAAGGCATGAGGCAGTAGACAGATATGTGCGACCAGGGGACAGGCATGTGCGACCAAGCTGACTCATGTCAAGTGTAGAGATAAGGAAGAACCCAAAAATGTAGAACATTTTTGAAATTGCGGGGGGCATATGCCATGAGTCTGGTTAAGTAAAGACTGGTTGAGTAGATTACGGTAGAACAACGGTAGGATGAATTGTCATGGGGTGTCAGAGCAAAGAAATACACCGGGAAACGGTTATTCGTAAGGGCCAATAGAAGTGCGAGGATTAGGGCACGTGATCGGAAAGGTCGAGAAAGGCGGGAGTTGAGAGGGCAGTCGGCCGGAAAAAGACAACGATGTACACATCACAGAAATGGAGAGACCAGGTTCTATTCTGAAGAGGTGGACAGAGGCCCAACTATGAATGTTAAATCAAAGCCTGCACGGCAGGAGACAGAGTGACATAGTTACTGAGATCATGTGTACCACAAGCAAGATGGTCAGGCGAATACGCCAAGTCGTTTATCACGCTACTGCAGAGATAGTGAGGTTAGCCGTGTCGCTGAGTAGCTGAGGGCCGAGAATGACCCAGTACGGCGAGGTGTAAGTAAGAACATTGTTAGCTATAGAGTGATGTAAACTTATTAATGAATAAACAACGTGACTAATTCAGTATGTTTTGGAACTGCTATCTTTGTGCTATTGGACGTATACATTCGTAAGTTGTCAGGGTGCATACAATATAACCCCTAGTAACACTCTGGCAGAGAAGAAGTAGAAGAAGAAGAAGAAGAAGAAGAAGAAGAAGAAGAAGAAGAAGAAGAAGAAGAAGAAGAAGAAGAAGAAGAAGAAGAAGAAGAAGAAGAAGAAGAAGAAGAAGAAGAAGAAGAAGAAGAAGAAGAAGAAGAAGAAGAAGGAGAAGGAGGAGAAGAAGGAGAAGAAGGAGAAGAAGGAGAAGGAGAAGGAAAAGGAGAAGAAGAAGAAGAAGAAGAAGAAGAAGAAGAAGAAGAAGAAGAAGAAGAAGAAGAAGAAGAAGAAGAAGAAGAAGAAGAAGAAGAAGAAGAAGAAGAAGAAGAAGAAGAAGAAGAAGAAGAAGAAGGAAGAGGAGGAGGAGGAGAAGAAGAAGAAGAAGAAGAAGAAGAAGAAGAAGAAGAAGAAGAAGAAGAAGAAGAAGAAGAAGAAGAAGAAGAAGAAGAAGAAGAAGAAGAAGAAGAAGAAGAAGAAGAAGAAGAAGAAGAGGAAGACGAGGAAGTAGAAGAGGAAGAAGAAGAGGAAGAAGAAGAAGAAGAAGAAGAAGAAGAAGAAGAAGAAGAAGAAGAAGAAGAAGAAGAAGAAGAAGAAGAAGAAGAAGAAGAAGAAGAAGAAGAGGAAGTAGAAGAAGAAGAAGAAGAAGAAGAAGAAGAAGAAGAAGAAGAAGAAGAAGAAGAAGAAGAAGAAGAAGAAGAAGAAGAAGAAGAAGAAGAAGAAGAAGAAGAAGAAGAAGAAGAAGAAGAAGGAGAAGAAGAAGAAGAAGAAGAAGAAGAAGAAGAAGAAGAAGAAGAAGAAGAAGAAGAAGAAGAAGAAGAAGAAGAAGAAGAAGAAGAAGAAGAAGAAGGAAGAAGAAGAAGAAGAAGAAGAAGAAGGAGAAGGAAGAAGAAGAAGAAGAAGAAGAAGAAGAAGAAGAAGAAGAAGAAGAAGAAGAAGAAGAAGAAGAAGAAGAAGAAGAAGAAGAAGAAAAGAAGAAGAAGAAGAAGAAGAAGAAGGAAGTAGAAGAGGAAGAAGAAGAGGAAGAAGAAGAGAAGAAGAAGAAGAAGAAGAAGAAGAAGAAGAAGAAGAAGAAGAAGAAGAAGAAGAAGAAGAAGAAGAAGAAGAAGAAGAAGAAGAAGAAGAAGAAGAAGAAGAAGAAGAAGAAGAAGAAGAAGAAGAAGAAGGAGGAGGAGAAGAAGAAGAAGAAGAAGAAGAAGAAGAAGAAGAAGAAGAAGAAGAAGAAGAAGAAGAAGAAGAAGAAGAAGAAGAAGAAGAAGAAGAAGAAGAAGAAGAAGAAGAAAAGAAGAAGAAGAAGAAGGAGAAGGAAAAGAAGAAGAAGAAGAAGAAGAAGAAGAAGAAGAAGAAGAAGAAGAAGAAGAAGAAGAAGAAGAAGAAGAAGAAGAAGAAGAAGAAGAAGAAGACGAAGAAGAAGAAGAAGAAGAAGAAGAAGAAGAAGAATTACATTACGAATGTCAAGGACTGTTTACACAAGTAGATCATTAGAAAGAAATGTTTTTTCAAAAATGTTAATACAATCATAACGGTTCATGAAATTCTGTAAAATTCAACAAAACAACTTAAAAACGAAGTAAATTTTTTAAATTTCTAAATGCCCTCGCGGGCCGCATAAAATCAGTTGCCGGGCCGCATACCGCCTGCGGGCCGTAGTTTGCCCTCCTATGTTCTAAGGCATATTCTCTCCTAATAAATAACATGCATGTATGTTAATTGGCATTCACTTACAGCTGTTGTGCAGACACGTATCGCTAGTGTTTTTTGGCAGGCACATTAACGTTGCCTTTTAACTGAAAGTATATTTGGAAAGTAATAGACATGTTTTAGTCAGTAAGTATTTAACCATCTATTGTCATCGATTGTCTGGTCGTAATTCAAATTCATAGTAAGCAAAGATATATTTGGAACTAAACACGATTCTTTTTATTATTACTGTATCAATTAAACAAACAAACAAACATACTGACCAATAAAAAGATATCAATTGAAACGAGAAAAAGAGTGTTGAATTGCTACATAGAACCTATACATTTGTATGGATGCGAAGCGTGGACAATAAGCAGTCAATCTAAAAAAAAAAAAACAACATCTGATGGCTGTGGAAATGTGGCTTCAGAGGAAAATGCAAAGAATACCATAGATAGACAGAAAAACCAATAAACAAGTCCTTCAAGAAAGACATGAAGATCGTAACCTGATTAGAGTCATTAGACGTAGACAGTCGAAATGTTTTGGGCATGTTATGAGAAGAAATGACTTGGAGAACATAGTGACAATTGGCAAGATCGAAGGGAAGAGACCAAGGGGAGAACCGAGAAGTACATACCTGGATGGCTTGGCCACGTGGCATGGTCAAGATAGGAACACGGAGCTGATCCACGACTCTGGTGATCGAGTGAGATGACAGAACATGACCGCCCACGCTTACCGGCATGGCACATGATGGATGGATCTTTTCGTAAACTTTAGAAACAAAATCTAATCAACCTTACAAAGGGTTTGATGTGAGTCTCTTGAGGCCTATGATCAATTGCCGGCCTGAAGCTGACCACGTCATCCACCGAGTGCCGATTAGTCTACACACTATGGGTTCAGCACCATGTGCGCTATGAGTTTTAACTATATTAAAGGGTATTTTTTAAAAACTTAATATGCTCCATTACGAGATGAATGACAGAAGAAGAAGAGGAACGATCGACAGTCGACGAGAGATGTGGTCGTCTTTTAGTATAGGTTGATCTGTTAGGCCTGCAAAATTGTTAAAACAATTCGATAAGGGATTGGAACACATGACAAACAAGTCGGCAGGGAAGCGTACTAGCCACTGGGCTAGCGTCGGCTCCACAGTTATCATGTGTCCAGGTCTTAATCCGGGAACTGCATGTGTGGATTCAACAACATTGTTTTACAAATTTAGCAGCAATAAAGTTATAATGAGACATAATATTATTTCAACATTAGGGAACTAATTGAAATGGGATTTACCACTTTAATATCATTTTTTAAAAATTATTCTTCATGAAATAAAACATACTTGCTTGTAAACTTTAAGAAACACGTATTTGTATTAGCAAATCTGCAAAGTCTAGGTACACGTTTTTATTTTATAAAACAACCTCTTTATATGACTTTAATTCGTCAACATCTTATGGGTAATATTATAAAGCAGTTCGACACCTAATAAATATCATACATGTGTTATGTGGCATTTAATTACAGTTACATTTTACTTAACATATTCTTTGTATTTTTTTGGCAGGCACATAAACGTGTGCCTTTTACCTGGAACTAAATTAGGATAGCAGTAGCCTAAAGGGTTGCGAACGTGATGTGTGAGCCGCATATCACGCGTTCGAAACGTAGTGGTGACCGATCTGGCAGCAGACCGTATAGCTCTGGGGTGTTAACGTGTTGGTATGGGAGCGGGTCATTCAGACAGCGATGGCAAACTACCGGACATAACACTTGCCAAGACATCAACAACAGCAGTAAAATGCCGGTGTTGAGAGCGATGTCCGTAAATAGGACATTAATTCTTCAATATCTTATGGATAATATTCTAATGAATTTCGTCCCCTAATAAATATCATACATGTGCGTTATTTGTCATTTAAATACAGTTATTATTTTGTTACAATATTGTCTGTATTTTCATGGCAGGCACATGCTTGCTTATGTTCGCTGGCTGTGAACTCCAGCGTGAAGTCCTGTATGCCGGATGAAGACATCCTGCTGTCCAACATCAGTGTGGTGTCATACAAGATCTGAGGTTTGCGTGAGCATCCGTTGTCCCATGTCTGGCTTATTGGTGTGCAGACTGGTGGTTTCTCGCCGTGCAGGCAGACACTCTCTGACTTCGGAGGAATCAACGATCCTACTAACTTTAGCCAGGACCCCAAAGTGACCTGTTGCCCAGGACGCTCGGCGAGGACGCGTCAGAAGGTCTTGTCTAGTATAGAAGCCAGCCCTGGTGCCTTGGAAACACCTCTGCGTCCCATGGCAGGCACATAAACGTGTGCCATTTTATCTGGAACTAAATTAGGATAGCAATAGACATATGTCAGAGTCTTAAACTTGGCTCGTTATCCCTAACACATGTGAGACAAGTACAAGTACAACATGATTGGACTTGAGACACAACGACACGAAGTTCAATGGATTTATTTACCGATCACATGCAATACGATCTAGTTTGGCATGTGATAATCATTACATTACATATATGGTACATCAATACACTTACAGACAACCCACAGCTTACAGTCTATCTCACAAGATGCACAAGCACTCGACTTTCGGGCACAGAACTACACAAGCCTTTCTCTCTCTATACGTCCTGTCTGGTCCGAGTACCCCAAGCTGTCTGTCTGTTTCTCGCAACGCGCTTGCCCTCTGTGGATTCGCTTCACGGGGCCTGCGTGCGTCTTGCGTTGTCCTTGCCTGACCGCTGGCTATTGCGTCAGCCAGCAACCTGTGGGCAGGTGACTAATACTCGCCTGGCGGGCGTAACGATGGTACTGCATCCCAGTTGGGACCTATTCGCCTGGCGGGCGAAACGATGTTCCTGCATCTCATTCCAGATTCTGACACGCTCCCCCGGGGCTTATCATGAAAGATGTCATCTTTCATGTATACTCTATATACATAGTGGGTTAATATTTTAACCATGTCAGAATCGTTCCCTGTGTTGTTATATACATTGGTATAGAAGTACATAATAATACATATAATGGCATAGAAATACATAAGAAATGCAAGTTGTATTTTAAACACATGTGGTGTTCAATTTTTACCACTTGCCAAGTTACATCCTCTCGATGGATGATTACCTAAGTTGCAATATTGACCCAGTCAGATCGGTAGCAACAGCTTTCCAAGCAACTACCTCGCAACCTCGAAAAAAAAGTAATAATATGCTCTTTGTAAACAAAAAACATCTGGTAAGACCGTAATACGACCTATTTATAAGCCGAATTCAACGTTGGAGTTCCGGCCTCATTTGGCCATGAGCTCTTCCGTCGGTCTACAACGTCGGTAACTCTATACCATGCTCAGTTGATGACTTCTTGGAGTGTTAACAATCTGGCAACACCATGGCTATTTATATACACCACATATTCAAATACATTTCAATTTATCGCCCTTGGTGTAATAATGTAATAACAATTAAATGAAAGGGACATAATTTTAAACAATATTAAATTTAATAATTTACAATTATTTTTCTATTTCTCAGCGTCATCGCTTGATGCTTTTCCATACTAGCGAAAAAAATGTCGATAGTATGAATAAGTTAATCAAGATATGATTCTAAGATTACACTAGATGAAACACTATTAATACACATTTCGTGTATTCGACATTGATGATTCTTAAACATTTTAGAAGAGTCATACCTTTTTAAGGTTTTGTTTGTCGTCTGCTAATTTTGGACTAAATTTCTAAATTATCCGGAAGTACACACGAACAGCTGATATTGAAAACTTCTATAACACACTTGTTCCGGTCTGATGTAGCAGCTCGGAATGTAACTGTTCTGATCGTTCATGTGTTGGATGTTTCGCTGGAAGACTTCTGGATTTCGTTGACTGCAGTGGTGTAAATGTCAAAGTTCAGTTCCATCTTTCACACACGGATTAAAAATATCACTGGAAATGTTCCACTCGCAGATACCACTGATAAATTGGATAGTTCGCTTGCGGTAAGTTCAGAGCGAATGTGGCACTGTTCTTGTTTCGTAGTATATGTGCAATTAATATTGTTCGCTTTCTACCACACACTACACAATTATTCAAAACACTTAATACTGTAATAATAAAATAAGAAAACTATATATAATGGGAATAAACCCTATCACATCACATGGTAGACACACAGCTTTTCGTGGAAAAGAAAATCTTCACTGATGGCTGTGTTGGTCTGAGTGTATTTGACACACTGCACTCAGACATTAGTGCTTACTGGGTCGGTCGGACAACGGGACAACAGATCGGCAATTGTGTTGGTTCTGCCTGCAATATGTCGAACTTCAAAGCTGTAATCTTGGAGTTTAATAGAACAGCGCGCTATCATTTGGTTGGTAGGCATTCCTGAAGTAATAAATTTCAACGGACTATTGTCGGACTCAACAATGAAATGACGTCCCAAAAGGAAACTGGAAAATTTAGTTATACCCTCAACTAGAGCAAGGGCTTCCAACTGCGGTGTCGACCAAGAGCGTTCTCTAGGTTTTAATTTTCTAGAGAAGTAGTATACAGGATGTAGGATGTTATTATGTTCCTGTACCAGAACTGCTCCAATCGCTACGGAGCTCGCGTCTGTGCGTAATCTGAAAGGAATAAGAAAATTTGGCAATTTGAGAATGGGATTCTTTAAACTATTCTCAGAGAAATAAGATAAAACTTTCTGGAATGCAAATTTTAGGCATTGATTGTTTACAATATTTTCAGGTTGATCTGTCGTTAGTAGGTTAGTAAATTTTTCAGTCAGTTCAGCAAAATCAGGTATGAACTGTCTATAATAATTTAGTAATCCTAACACACTTCTGACTTGCTTTTTCGTAGTCGGAAGTGAGAGATTCAGTATTTTGGACACGATGTTATCGTCTGTCGTGACAAAGCCATTAGATATTTTGTACCCCAAGAAGGATATTTCCTGATAGGCTATGTCTACTTTTGTCGGCTTTACCGTCAGTCCGTGCTGTCTGATCCGTTCAAATGTCTGCTGTAATGTCTTTATATGGTCTGTCATTGTCTTTGTGTGAACACAAATGTCGTCCATGTAACAGATAATGTTTGGTATGTCCACTAGTAAAAGTCGTGTCATACGTACGAATGTCGCTGGGGCATTGACCAGCCCAAATGGAAGTTTGCACCATTCGTACAGTCCCCAAGGTGTGGCAAATGCCGTCAGGTGTCTGCTCTGTTCGTCTACCGTTATCTGCCAGTAACCTTTCGTCATGTCCACCTTCGTAAAGAATCTAGAGTCTGTCAGTTCTGTCAGTAGATCTTCAGAGTTGGACATTGGTTCTAGATCAAGAAGAGTTATTTTGTTTAATTTCCTATAGTAGATACAGAGTCTTATCGTATTGTCCTTTTTGCGTACCATGACCATTGGAGATGAGAAATGTGATTGGGATCGTCTAATTATGTTGTTTTTCTCTAAACTAATGATTTCCTGATGTAAGTTTTCTTTGTAATGCACTGGAATGGTGTAAGGTCTGCATCTTATGGGTGTGTTTGAAGTAAGTGTGATGTGATGCTGTACTAATTCTGTTTGTCCTGGATTGTTGGAGAAGATGGTGTTGTACTGTTGTATGAGATGTTTGCAGCTGTCTGTTTCTGCTTGAGTTAAGTTTGGGTTTATTTTGATTTCTTTCAAGCAGTTCGTCGTGTCTACTGCAGTTGTTGGAATTTCGTCACTATCTTCGTCATCTTCATGGTCTATTATTACTGTACAAGCTATTGTATCGTCTTGTTCGGTATCTCTGTTGTAATATGGTCTTAGCATATTGATGTGACATATTTTGTGTCTGTCTTTTATTTTAATCTCATAGTCTACAGCTGAAATCTGTCTTATAACTTTAAAAGGTCCTTGCCAAGACTCAGCCAATAAGTGTCTGTCACTAGGTAAGAGAAGAAGTACGTCCTGTCCAGGTGTCAACGTTATTGTCCTGTTACCTTTGTCTGCATATTGTCTATATGTAGCACCAGATACTGTTAGTGCTTCTTTTGCAATTATACAAGATTTGATGATTCATTCACGCAATGATGTAACGTATACGTATGATGATATGGGTTTAAGTAATGGAGTGGCTTCTGTTAACATTTGATGATAGATAGTCAATGGGCCATGTGGTTTGGCACCATAGATAAGTTCAAAAGGAGAGAACCCAGTACTAGAATGTGACACTTCGCGATAAGCAAAAAGTATAGCAGGCAAATACAAGTCCCAGTTGTTGGGGTGTTCTTGCGTGACTTTAGCAAGCATATGCTTTAAATCACCGTTAAATTTTTCTATGATTCCACTTGAGTGAGGATGGTACGGAGAATTGAAACATTGCTTCACCCCTAGCATTTTGGTGAAAGCTTGAGTAGATGCGGCAATGAATTGACTTCCCCTATCTGATAGGATAGTGTCTGGAAATCCTATCCGTGAAAATATATGGAAGAAAACTTCCATTATATCATTGGCAGTTATGTTCTTTAGCGGAATCGCTTCAGGCCAGCGGCTACATAGATCAATGATGGTAATAATATATTTATTCCCTCTGGTTGTTATCTGATTAAGAGGGCCCACTATGTCGACAGATATTTTCTCAAAAGGTCGACTGGCTAAGTCAGTAATCTGTAATTTTGCCTGTGGGTGTTTACCTTTTTTTACTAGTTTTTGGCAGATGTCACAACTTCTGCAATATTGCTTAATGTCATTGCAGAATTTGGGCCAATAAAACTGTGTTAGTAATCTTGATCTTGTCTTAGAGTATGCCATATGCCCTGCAAGAGGTATATCATGGGCAAGATGTAAGCTTGCTTACGGTATTCAACTGGCAAAACAGTTTGCTCTGTTGTGCTGTCACCTCTGGTATAGTACCTGGTGAGGATGCAATTTTTCAAAGCAAAATGTCATCTTGCATTTTTGGTTACCTTTGGCTTTTGGCCGATCAGATTAAAATATTTAGACAATGAAGGATCAGCTTTTTGGGCTGTTACAAAAGTCTCCTTCATAGTTTTAGGAGGTAGTACCACTGGGCTAATCATTTCTATAGCCTCAGTTTGATTAATTTCATCTTGCACTCTAGCAGTAGATCTAGTTACTGCGTTCACACATTCAATGATATCAGATGGTGGTGAAACAGTTTGATCAATAATGTCATGAGATCTTAGTGCTACATTAGCTACCATACATTCATTTGGTGGTACAACATTATCAATGATGATATGTGATGATGGTGATGTTAAGTTCTCATCAATGCAAACAGATGTTATATCATGAGGTATATCATCACCTCTGGTAAATTTCCAATGATGATATCACACACAGGGTTAGTTAATGCTGCGCATTTTACTTTCCCAGTGAGGAAAGGTGTCTGAATATATGCCCATGCTAATGGGTACTTTTCAATATTCCCAGAGAATGTTCTGCATGTTACGTGCCTTTCTGTATAGTCTGTAGGCATTATGAAATTTCTCTTTAGTCCAATAAGTGAACTTCCGGTGTCCCGAAGGACTGTAGCGGGCTTGCCATTCACATATCCCTGATGGATGTTTATTCTGCCTTTGGAGTCTATTACCAAATTAGCTTCTTCATTGGCAATTGGAATGGAGTGGCCGCATGTTAAAACGCCATCTTCATACAAGGTATTCAAACAGTACATTTATTTGCGTTAAACATGTCAAAAGGCTGTGCTGAGTTCACAGGGTGTTTCTCTGATTGTTCTTCATCTGATGATGAACTATCAAATAAGGCGGCATTTGCTTTATTGGTCATTTGCCTTCCTTTACAATCATGACGATAATGCCCGTGCGCCTTACAGAGGAAACATTTACGTAAATTTCTGAAGGATTTACGTTCCTTATCTTGTCTATTTACGATGTTCTGTAGATATGTAAGATATGCGGGGTTCTTGTCACACATCTCACCTTGGTGGTGTGAATAGTTACAATATCTACAATGATTGTATTTCTCAGACGTAGGCTTATATGGTTTTTGCCTATTATAGGGTTCTGATCGGGGTTTTTCATAGTTAGCCGATGCTACAAAGTTTGTATCAATAGCTTCACTAGCAAAACAATGTTTTTTGGCTGTATAATAAGCCGAACCACGTTTCTCAATCTGATCTACACTCGTACATTCATTCTCTTGCAAAAATTTCGAAAATGCTGATGGAAGGGATGAGATGACTTTATCCCTGATAATTAGATCATATAATTTCTGGTAATCTTTATTTATTTTGGCTGCTGAAGTCCATTTTGCAAATATGTCTCGGACTAAGCAGAGGTAGTCAGAGAACGTTTGAGTCGATTTTGGGCTCAACTTGCTGAATTGTTCTCTGTAGCCAGCCTCATTTAGCATAAAATGTGCCATAATCTTTGATTTTAGATAATGGTAATGTTTCCTGAGTTCTTTGGGAATAGTCTCTATGACTTTCAGAGGTTCTCCTGACAAACTCCTCATGTAAATAATATTCCATTCAGACATTGGGACCTGGTAATGGTCCATTAAAGTTTCAAAATTTTGGGTGAAGGCTGCAATGCAGTCACCTGAGGTATAATTTCTTACAATACCTTGATACTTTTTATACTGGTTTTCTTTCTCCAGTCTCTCAGATTTCTTAGACTCTTTGTTTATGGCAGTTTCAGTCTCAAGTTGTTTAATTTTTAGTTGTAACTCCAGCTCTTCTCTTTTACTCTGAGCTGAGATCTCTGCCTGCTTTAATGCTCTTTCAGCCGCTCTTTCTTCGCGTTCGTGGTATTCAGAGTATTTCCTTTCACTCAATTTTGTTAACTCATCGCCAGTTCACTTTAGCTTCAAACCCATCTCTATGAAGTCGTTTAATGAAGACATGATGGTAATAATAAATGAAAATGAGTGGGCAGATACACAATTAGTTATAAGTTGTTAGTATAGTGAAAAATTTACAATTTTGTTCAACTTACAATTTGTGCCCAAATTTGCATCCGAAAGTATATAGAAAGAAAAATATATTCAAGTGTACTGGATGCGGTGAAGAACGGTTCACCCTAGGGCTAGGAACTGTAGGGTCGCTAGTTCAAAACACGAAGGACCTCTACGGGCAAGGGTTTCAGATGGCACAGAAAACCTGCTTTCTTGTGGAGGAAATAAATTAGCGTCTATTTGATGTGGTGTGTATGCTTGTCACTAAGTTTTGATTAGGTTTGTATGGCGTTGAGTGTAATTGTAGGTCGTAATGTCGTCAATCAACAATTTTTTTTTTTCAAAACACAAGTCACTTTCTTTCCGAAACTTTTTGCTTTCCACAAACAACTTCACAAAGACAATCTAAATATATCTCAACACTCTATAACATTGATGACACATCACTTACATCAAGATGACATTCAGTAAGGACATAGACATCAAGTTTACAAGATGGCGACAAGGTTACAATGGCGACGGTTTCACAGTGTCGACAAGGTCAAAATGGCGACAAGTTACACAATCACTGACGTTTTACACGTTTACAAGATCAAACAAATGTATGTACTTGACGTTCACATCTAGTCTCCATATGTAAACAATGTAATATATTACTATATGAGGATGAGACTTCACGTTGACATTTAAATGTACATTAACTCTGGACGAAAGTCACGTTCACAAATCTAGGTCCAATCTTAAATAAATTTCAATCGTTCAATGAGGACATGAAGAATGCCAGACATGTATGGTTAAATGACATCAATAACATCCAAAAGGAAGAGCATTATAGAAATGAATGTAAAGAGGCTAGAAAAATAGTCAGACAGCAGAAGCGAGAATATATGAGTAATATAATCAAAGATATGGAAACTAATCACCAGAAAAATGAATCCAGAAAGTTTTTTAAAGTACTGAAGTCAATGAAACGAGGGCACCAACAAAACACATATGGTTTAAAAGACAAAAATGGGAATATGATAAATACCAATGAAGAAATGTGCAACACATGGAAAGAATATTGTATTGAATTACTAAATTGTGAAGCTCCAAGTAACATTTTCCCACAGGAAGAGGTTCTAACATGCGAACCACAAATTGAAGAACCTACATTTGAAGAAATCCTATATGTAATCACACGACTTAAAAACAATAAGGCAACTGGGACTGATGGAATTGCTGCTGAATTTATAAAGGCAGGTGGCCATGCATTACATCTAAAGCTATACGAACTAATAATAAAAATCTGGAGGACAGAAGAATTACCCCATGACTGGAAAGAGTCATTATTGATACCTATCTTTAAGAAAGGAGACAAGTTCCAATGTGGAAATTATAGAGGAATATCACTACTGTCCACAAGCTATAAGATACTATCCGCAGTATTACTAAATAGACTAAAACCATATTCAGAAGACATATTAGGTGACTACCAGGCGGGTTTTAGACAAAACAGATCAACAATAGATCAGATATTTATCTTACGACAAATAGCCGAGAAACATTGGGAATATAAAAGAGATCTCCATAACATTTTTGTGGATTTTAAAAAGGCTTATGATAGTGTCCATAGGAATAGTCTATGGAATGTTATGCAGGAATTTGGAATACCAAGGAAGTTAATTAACATGACCAAACTATGCATGGAAGATACTTATAATATAGTAACATATAAAGGCAGGAAATCAGACCCCTTCCAAATAACATCTGGCTTGAAACAGGGTGATGCACTATCGCCGCTACTCTTCAATCTGGCTCTAGAGAAAGTTGTAAGGAAGGTAAAGGAGGAATGTGATATTGGAGGAACATCCAAGCTGCTTGGTTATGCAGATGATATAGATATTATAGGGCAAAGTGAACAAAAGACATTAGAAATATTGACTCACTTAAAGGAAAAAGCCCAACAGATGGGGCTGGTTATCAACCAAGATAAGACAGAATATATGGTAATTTCAAGAGACGGAATGGCTAAAAACTCTGGCCACATACAAATAGATAATATGACCATTAAAAGAACGGAAACATACAAATACCTGGGTACAATCTTCAACTGCTCCAACATCATAAGGGAAGAAATACAAACTAGAATCAACTCTGGAAATAAGATATACTATGCACTACAACATCTACTAAAATCAAAGGCGCTATCTCGTAACACCAAAATCACAATATACAAAACACTGATCAGACCAGTTGTGCTGTATGGCTCTGAAACCTGGAGTACAACGAAAGGAGACGAAGCCTTGTTACAAACCTTTGAGAACAAAATTTTAAGACGCATCTTTGGACCCATTAGGGATACACAAAGTGGAGAGTGGAAAAGAAGAAGTAACAAAGACATTTATGATTTGTTTAAGTCCCCGCTAATCACTGGTATCATGAAGGCTAATAGACTACAATGGCTGGGGCATATAGAAAGAATGGAAGATAATAGGGAAACAAAACTCGCTTACACTCAGGAAATAAATGACCGTAGACCCCGAGGTAGACCAAGAAGGCGGTGGAGAGATAATATACATACAGACCTACAAGCACTTGGAATCAACGACTGGCAAGAGAAGGTCCACCAGAGAGACGAATGGAGACAGATTGTATTTGCAGCAAAGAACCTCAATGGCTCGGAATGCTGAAGAAGAAGAAGAAGAATGAGGACGCGTTACCCACGTTCATTTAAAGCCGGACGATGCCACCACGTACACAACTATGGTTCAAACATGGACGAGCAACCCACGTTCACACATGTCAGAGTCTTAAACTTGGCTCGTTATCCCTAACACATGTGAGACAAGTACAAGTACAACATGATTGGACTTGAGACACAACGACACGAAGTTCAATGGATTTATTTACCGATCACATGCAATACGATCTAGTTTGGCATGTGATAATCATTACATTACATATATGGTACATCAATACACTTACAGACAACCCACAGCTTACAGTCTATCTCACAAGATGCACAAGCACTCGACTTTCGGGCACAGAACTACACAAGCCTTTCTCTCTCTATACGTCCTATCTGGTCCGAGTACCCCAAGCTGTCTGTCTGTTTCTCGCAACGCGCTTGCCCTCTGTGGATTCGCTTCACGAGGCCTGCGTGCGTCTTGCGTTGTCCTTGCCTGACCGCTGGCTATTGCGTCAGCCAGCAACCTGTGGGCAGGTGACTAATACTCGCCTGGCGGGCGTAACGATGCACTGCATCCCAGTTGGGGACCTATTCGCTGGGGGGTAACGATGTTCCTGATCTATCCCGATTCTGACACATGGTTAGTGAGTTTGCATTTTAAACATTAGGGAGTAGTTCCCAAGCTTTCAAGTAGAGGGCCCCTATCTATTCAGTAGTTAAGGGGCCACGTTACAACATATAAAAATCGTGCAATATCATTCTTAAATTTCTTAAATTTCGCAACAAAATTTTAAAGTTTTAAAAGGGAGTGGCGGGAATACACTGGGGGTCAGTTTTGGTTTAAAATTAAAAAATTCATTTTAACAATAAAGTTTAATCAAATTTTGAAAACGATTAATGTAATTAATTACAATTGTAAATGTTCTTCAAACCAGTTACTTAAGTCATATACCAGTTTTCAAGTCTGGGCACAAATCTATCGGCCCCCAAAACATAAGAGCAGTCAGGTATAGTGTGTTTTTTTTTTTGCCTCAATATAAAATTTAATATCTCAGTAACGAACGAGGAAAATTTTGAGATTTTGTAATAAACCTTATTTATGTCCACCCCAAAAAAAAATTTTTTGTTTGGAGATTTTAAGAGATTTCAAAGTTGTTATACGGGAATTAATTTTTGACTTAAAGATTTTCCATGATTTTAACAGTTTTACAGTTTTACCAAAACTCGACCCACATTATTCAAAATTTTCACGTGATTTCGTTTGAAATAAACAGCGCGAAGATTCAGAGGCGTCTCCAAATTTGGGGTTTTTTCATGAAACGTGATTTATAAGTAAACTAGCTGACAAGGCCGGTTTCTGACGGGAATCAATCAATCAATCAATCAATCAACATCTATCATCTATCACTATCTATCTATTACATCTATCTATCTATCTATTATTAACTTCTACTATCTATTATCTATTATTTTCTATCTATCATCTAATCTATCTATCTATCTATCTATCTATCTATTTATCTACTTCATCTTCTATCTATCTGTCTGTCTGTCTGTCTATTGTCGTCTGTCTGTTCTGGCCGTCCGTCGTCCGTCGTCCGTCCGTCCGTCCCTCGTCCGTCTGTCGGGTGTCTGTCTAATCTGTCTGTTTTCTGTCTTTTAATCTGTCTGTCTGTTTTCTGTTGCCCGCCGGCCAACCCACCCACCGACCGACCCACCCACCGACGATATCTATTATCTATCTATCATCTACTATCTATCTATCTATCTATCTATCATCTATCTATCTATCTATCATAAACATTATCTATCATCTATTATCTATCTTCTATCTGTCTAATCTATCTGTCTGTCTGTTTCTGTCTGCTGCCTGCCGGCGCCGGGGCCCGGGCCCCCCCACCCCCCACCGACCCCACCGACCCACAGATCTATCTACACATCACACATCTATCTATTATCTACACTATCACCCTTTATCTATTATTTAAACTACATTTAAAATCTAATTTTTAAAATTTTTTATCTATCGTTGCGTCGCTGCCCGCCTGCCCCGCCCGCCTGCCCGCGAACCCACCAACCCACCCCCACCGAAACCCCCGACGACCCACCCCAACGAACCCCCCCACCACACCCTCAGGGGGCCAACGGAAACCCCCCGGGGGGGAATTTTCCAT
>JACEFZ010005202.1:0-21718 GCA_014155875.1 Cepaea nemoralis | reverse complement strand
GCGGGGAAACCGACACTGCCTTAGCAGACACAGCATTTGGAGTGTGAAGTTGCCGACCCCTTTCTAGACTACACATCTGAGGTTTTGGTGGTTTTTTCCCCTCAAACCCCTCGTTTTTTCCTTTCCCCAGAAAATTTTCGTAATTCCCCCAAAAACATTTTTCTGGTACCATTTTTTTATGATTTTTGGGGGTCGCCCCGGGGGTGCTGAAACGGGTTCACCCCATTGCGGGAACTGGTGGGCCCGCTATCCTGGCAGACACGGGGCAAAAAAATAGTGGGAAAAAATAAAAAACCCTTACTCATTTCCTTAAAATTTGGGGAATTTTTGGGGGCCCAAAAAATTTCCCCCTTTTTCTCCCCGCTTCCTTACAAAAATGGGGGGTCCTTAAAATTTGACCGGTCCCTCTGGTCAAAGGGAAATTAAGGACCTGTTCGAAATCAGTAAAACTCACGTACAAAACCCCGGCTGAGAGTTTGGGCACGGATCGCCCCCGTTTTTGGTTTTTCTTACCAAAAGGTTTATTTTACCCGGCCCTTTTAAAAATTTCAGGAACACTACGAAATTAAAATTTTGCCAAGACATCAACAGCATCTAAAAAATGCTGTTTTGCCCTGCGGGCCTTAAATATTGCAAATATATATATATATATATTATATTTATATATATAATATATATATATTATATATGTGAACGACTGATGCGTCACCAAAATGGGAAAAATAAGGCACTAGATAGTGATGCCACCAATACCGGTGGTCGTGGAATTGGAAGTACCAAATTTTCATTAAACCAGGATATTTTTTTAAACAGTTAAGGAGTTCGGGGCCGGGGGCGACAAATGAATTTGGTAAACCCGGGGTCCCCAAACCGAAACTAGAGTAAAAATTTTTAAACCCAAAAGTAACGTAAATCTGTTCTGAAACTGTAAAAGGGGCCCGGGTGAGAAACTCTAGATGGGGGGGAAATTTATAGGTACAAACAGTTCGGATTAATCTGGAGCTGTCGGGAAAAAGACACATGCCACATAGTTTTTTTTAAGGTCCCATACAAGTTTGGAAATAAAGGGAACTTTCGGGGGAAAAATACAGGTCCCCAAAACCCGGGAATATTTAGGGGCTGTGAAACCCATGACCCACCGGACTTTAAACCCCAGGGGGGGGGAGGGGGTAGGGGGGGCCCCCCAATAATTTTAGAAAATTGCAGTTAAATTTCAATTGGCCAGGCGGGGGGCTGTAAGCTGATTGGTATTTTCCCCTTCGTGGGATCGGGAAAATGCCCCGTGTGACTTGGGGTTTGGGGAACCCCCGCCCCAAAGCATCGGAAAAAAGGGGCCTCTTAAAACCCAAATTGGGAAGCCAAGGGTGCCTAAGCCCGAAACTTGAAATTAGCAAAAGCCACTGAGAAATGGCGCAAATGCCACTTTGAGTGAAAAAATCCCCAAATGTTACAAAATATTGATCGCTGTGACTGGTATGAAATTCTCTATACTTAGTTCTAAATCAAAGAAAAAGTTAACATTTGCAATGCTACTAAATAATTTTAAAGATAGAAAGGCACGGAGTTAACCAAGAACCCACCATTCGCATGATAGGCAAATGTAATAATAAACGGGGGTTTTGGGCCCTTTCAATATGCAAAGTATAATTAATTACTAGCTAATTCCTGAGTGTGACCATTAAATTAAAGTTGCTAGCATTTAGGAAACCTGGGGGGACATTCCCAGCAGAATATAGCATGTATAGCTCCCCTGACTCTACCGCGCTTTACGGTCTGCGCAAGTTTCCCCGGCTTCTGCAAGATGGCTAAATGCAAGTTGAAAAGGTAAAAAGAAGATAGGTGGAGATTCGCAGTGATGTGTCCAAGAGGAGACCGCTAAAATGTCCAAGTAGCTTGGGGGGGAATTCAGAAAAGTAGAAAGGTGGGGAGAGGGTAGGAAGAGATGTGGGAATACTCCTCCTGTGTTGAGATGAAAAATCACCTGAAGACTGCGCTGTTTTTGTGGGCGGGGTGTGACTTTGTTGTGATCAAAAAGGCTTGAGGTGGGCTGGACAGGCTGTTGTTGAAGAATTCCACTTGTGAATACTATGATTGGTTTTCTTATAATGCATTTAAATAATCCCTAAAATGAATGTTGTAGAAGTGGCACATGATAAATGGCATCCCCATGAACAGAGAATGTATTAGAAGCCAGGATCCCCCAGGTTCTGACAAAAAGGAAAGTCATTGCACCTGTGGGGCCTGAACACAGCAGTGTAGGATATTAAAGGGGGTAGGATTATCACAGCCAAGAGAAAATGGAGAACGGAGGCACGGGAAATGGGGTTATCATTAATGCTGTGAGGGGGAAAATTTTGTAAGGAGGCAGCCAGGCCAAGTGCTGCAGGGAGGTGTATTGAAATATAACTATACCCTTTAAAATGACAACGGGGTGGGGAACCATATTTATTTTTTGGCACATAACGGGGATAACAGGTAATGTTTTAGGTGTGGGGGGGGGCATTGTGGGCGCTTTTAAAATTTAACCATGACAGGAAATCAGTGTGTCTCTGTTATGGCATATCAGGTGGGTTTAGTTATAAGTAGAAATTACATTAGGCTGGTAGCTTTGTTTATAAGTGCACAGAAAGGGCTGAGGCGAATGATCCGCAGTGATAAAACTAGAAATTATGAACTGCCACCAGAGGAAACCCCCACTAGGCTATATTGTGTTTGAAGTCAGATGACTTAGTATGTCTCAATAATGCTAAAATGTAGTGAGGGTTTGGGCGTACGGAGGTGTAGAGGGGCACGGTGAAAGAAAAATAGACAGGTGGTGCTTGATGACAATGTCTGTTATGTTTTTCCTAGAAAAATTTAGCTATGGTAATAATTATTCATGACTGTGTGCAGTGATGAAGGAAACCAGGTTGAACACTACACATATGATAGTGTTGTTTATAATTATAAGGTTCATGATTTGGGATAATAATCTGGGGTTTTTTCAGGTTTGACAAATGTGAACAAATAAGAATAGTCTCCTGATCAGCCAGTACAAAAAGGGGGGTGAACAGGGCACTCATAATGGATCGGGGGTTTTTTGGGCTGAGCTTGATCAAAGGGGGGAATAATATTGTAATGACTTTAGGGGGTTGTTATATGTCTGAGTTTTTTTGGCGGTGACTTATTTATAGCCCGTGTCCTGGGGATTTCAAAAATTTAGTTTTCATATCCTATATGTCTGCTTGATTTCTGTTTTGGGGCATTGAAATGGGAAATTTTTTTTCCCGTATGTACAAAAGTTTAAATGGTTTTGTCCTGTTAAAAAGTCGTTGTACACCGGGGTAGCTCATTGTGCTCTGCGTTGATTTTTTTTACTTATTGGGGGTTTCTGTGTAGCCTTTTGGGATTTTGTGTTTATCTCAGCTAAGATTATTTGGATTGGGGTTTTTTAAAGATGGCTATGGTAAAAATGATTTTGATGGTGATATGATTGGGGTAATGACTAGGGTTTAGGCTGATCAGGGAGTGATGTAGATAAATGATTGGGATGATGATGGCTATGGTAAGAGTGATCATTTGATGATTGTGATGGTGATATGATTGTGGTAATGGCTATGTTGAAAGGGTGATCAGTAATGATTTAACTAAGATGATTGGGATGAGGATGGCTAGATAGAAAATGGTCATTTGTTGATTGTGATGGTGATATGGCTATGGTGCATGGTTGTGAGCATGGGCCCCGCAAGAGTGATCATATGGTAATTATGATTGTGATGGTGATTGTGATGAGGGGTATGGTTGAGACTAGGGATATGTGGAGAGCTGGTAGCAAACATAGGATGTTTTAGAGTAGGTGTGCTTTGTCCTTTATTCTTTTTTTGGGCATATCCTATAACCTATTCGTATCTTGTTGTCCAGTGGGAAACATCGGGTGGTTGGTGTGAATTTACACAGTCCATGTCTATGGTTGTGCCACAAAAACATTGTTTACACCACCATTGTGTCGTACTGGTTGTCCTGTGAAGTCTTTTTTTTGGATGCAAATGAAAGTGTCAATGGTGGCAGAGTCCCATAATTTTGTGCATTTTGTTTTTTATTTGCAGCTATGAGTTAGTATGGTCGTATCAGGAGTCTATTTGGGTTCCTAAATTTCGGATAGAATTATGGGGGTTTTTATTTGTTTTGGGATTTCTCGGTTTTGAAAGGGTTCATTTTTTTTAAGCAATAAAATTGATACCAGTATGTTACTTGGTTTTTTTATTTGAGTTGAATAATTGCTGTAGTTGGAAATGCCTATGTGGTAATTCATTGCCTGGAATCAAAAAATGAGATATTTTGATTCTCTGTCTACCCGAACCTGGTAACCATCTTCTTCTTATCCTATCCCTTTCTTGCAGCGAGAGGAATGTATGAGGTGCTTGAAAATCTTCTCTTTTTTTACTCTCTCTTCTTAAATGTGGCCCTAACGCAGTCCCACGTTGCATTTCTTTTTCTCTAGCACCCAAGTATAAGGGGAAAACCCCGTCTCCCTCTGCTTTAGCATTCAAATTTCCCTTTTCAAATGCGACCCGAACCAGGTAATTTACAACCCCTTTGAATTACCCCCCCTGGAATTGTTCTTACATGCAGCAATTGTTCATTTTTTTTGGGTTTGATTTGTAGCGGGTATTTTTTAGCATTAAGTGGGGATTGTGGAACCCAGATAGACAAGCGATACTGGAGGAAAGCTCAGGAGCAGAGGAACAGCAGATCTTGAGTGCCACTTCCACCATGGCAGCTCGTGGCACCCGTTCCGCCTCAAGAGTGGGAACAGACGATTCTGCAGACAACGTCTCAGTAGGGACCGAAGATCCCCGCCAGTGGACGCTCGACCAAAAGAGCTCACTGAGGCCATTAGATACATTGTTGTGCCATCGAGAAGGGCAGTTCGTTTGCTTTGGTGAAAAAGGTGGGCCAACCATAGAAGAATATGTGAGAGAGGTGAGGTCTGCATGGCGAGCCGGTATGGTTGGAGGTAGCTGCGCAGGTAGATACAATCTTAGACAGTATCACCAGCCCTGTGCGCAGGGAGTTAGAACTTCACGCATCAGATGATGACCCTGAGGCTATGTTGCAAGCCCTGCTGAAAGTTTACGGTGAGAAGAAAAGCTTACGGGAACTCTTGGCATCATTTCTGTCAATGCGTCAGCGAGCTGGAGAGTCAATCCACGACTTCTCCCACCGTGTAAATGCGGAATACAAGGGGGTCACCAAGGCCCAAACAGCACAAGGGGTCCCACTGCTAGATGGGGATGCTCTAAGAGATCAGCTGGTGGTGGGGGTGGATTCTCTGTTGTCCAGTCCTGGTCAGCCGGCTGTATAGGTATCGTAGCAGAGTCTTAGGAGTACTCTGTAGGCTCGGCCACAACAGGCAGAGGTCTGGCTATATGCGGCAGACTGCCTATATGAATGTCAGTGATGTAGAGTGTTGATTGTCTTGCCCATAAGTAACCACACTTTGTCATCCGCATAGTTATGAATATGTGCTACAGTATTGGACAAAATAAAGACTGATGCGTATTGTTTTACCTTGTTTATCTAGTCTTTGCTGTTGTATTATGTTTAGTCTTTGTTGTCCAGTAACATTGGTTATTGTCGGTCCCATTCATTGATGTTGTTACAGTCCAACAGTGTGATCTTTTGTCTGGGGTGTACAACAGTATGTATACCCTCCGCTCAAAGAACTCCTGGAAATCTTCTGTCTAATTTTCTATCCCTTTCTTTTGTTAACTGGAGGGAATATATAAGGTGCTCTTTTTCTCTTTCTTCTTATTATCTTTTCTTCTCTGGCCTACTAAAAGTCAGTGTTGCGCTTCTTTGTCTTTGAGCACCCAAGAATAGGAAACTTATGTCCTCCTATCCTTGATATTCATTTTTACTGTTACATATATATATATATATATATATATATATATATATATATATATATATGATGGTGCTAGCCCCATAATTGATATAGACCAGACGGTACTTGGTGCATGATATGTCTCACGCCAACCACTTCCTGAGATGCTGCCAACCCTTGTACTCCCTGGGACATGTCTTGCTACCTTCTTAGACTGGTTAGTTAGTTAGTTAGTTAGTCGACAGATCATCCTCGTTGCACATCGGACCATTCAGTCCATAAGTGCTCGGATCCCCTCCTCAGCAAATCCCGCAGCGTGTAGCGGCTAACGACGCCAGTTCTGTGTTGGTTTATCAATCTTCTTTGGCTTCCTGCGTAGTGTTCTTGTTTGGCCACCCCTCTTTTAATTTGCTGCTCTCGCAGTCTGGCCATTGTTGTAGATTCACAGTCATCACTTGGTTCTTGCAAAAGTCTCACTTCTCGTAGAGCATTCAGAATGTCAGCCTGGTCCATGGCGCGTCCGCCCTCCACAGTAGCCTCACCTGCGAGCTTGTCAGCCCACTCATTTCCTTGTACTCCCGCATGACCTGGCACGAAGATGAAACTAATCTTTGCCAGCCGAGACCGCTCCAGAGGCAGCAACCATTCTCTTCGGATCGACCCCTCCTCTATCCTCTTGATCATGTTCATTGAGTCGCTAAGGAAACAAGCCCTAGTGAATGTCTGTGTCTCGAGCCATGTTATTGCTTTACTTACTGCCATGACTTCCATGGTCAGGCTACTTGTGGTTTCAGTGAAAGCACCAGAGTCCTCCTTCACAATTCTCCCTCCGGCCCGAGCTGTAAAGGCCCATGAGGTCGTCCGACATGTGAGAAGCTCTTAGACTGGATCGACCTGGAAGCCCTGGTCAATCTCGTAAATCAGCCCCGGTGCGGATGTGAACCCATAAATATCAGGCGGCAAGCGAGCGTCTGGCCACTGCGTACCGACTCTCTCTCTCTCTCTCTCTCTATCTATCTATATATATATATAGTGTGATATATGTTGACATACGAGGGCACATTTCTGCATCACGGCCTTACCAAACGTTACAGATATAGTAATTACACAGTAATATCAACTGGAGGAAGGAGGTCGGCTTAAGGCCACTAAGACTGTTCATAACTAAACATGTGTATTGTTCGGCTCCGATAGAAGTAATCCCTACTTGTACGAGCGCCAAACAATACATGTGTGTTTATGTACATACATGTGTGTATAACTGGTGTAGTAATGCATCGTGCGTTACATCGTCCACAGGGACAATAACTTATCACACACGATGCTTTGTTTGGGGGTGGGGGAATGAATTTAAAAACTGTGATAATATCATCTGCGATAGCACGCCTGCGTTCCTGCCCCGGGATAAGATCTACCCGATTTATCAGCCATCTATTTAATCACCAAGCCCAAGGACCAAACACACCAACGACAATTGCCTAATGCTGATGTGTGAAGTTCAAAGGTCATGCCAGGTCAGTATGCACAATTATTCATAGTGGGGAAAAGCCCCGCCGACTTCCCAACAACCGCAGTTATGTGTGCCATTCCCCACCCACTCCATGAAGGCCGAAGGAAGAATGTTCCCACGACAGTTAGGATCCTGGCATAATAAGCGTTTTCTACGCTCCAGTACTCCTCAGGATTTCGGTTTATTTACTGCTTATCATTACCTGCAGGTAACTCCCAGGTGATCAGTACGATACACAACACACGTGCATATGCACACTTGTCACCAGTGACACCACAACAGTCAGCCTGGCTTGGCCACGTAACCCGACAGGATTGCTGGTTGACAGTTGTCTTTCAGGGAGCAGTTGGGGGTGGGGGGGGGCCCTTAGTAGTAATTGGAGTGGAAGGGGGGTGGGGGGTGTCAGGTGATTAGTAATAAACCATTAGTAGATAATGCGTGAGGGTGTCAATGTCAAGTGTTAGGACTTCCTCGCATACTGGTTTCTGCAGATCTGTAGCATTTAGTAGGCGATGCTATTGAACAGTGGGCAACAAAGGTTAGAATTAAAGTGTCAGACAATATAAATTATGGTCTTATTGAAGAAGTAAAAAATATCACAAATCACAATATAATATTCAAAAGATTGATTAATTTAAAGAGATCGTTAGGTACAACAATCTTGGAACAGTAATAATATCTTAAAGAATCTGAATTGTAGAGATTAGAACAAGATTTGCCATGACAAAAGTAGCCTTTTGCGAGATGGAAAACATACTCACCCATAAAATGTTGTTAGCTGTGGTGAGAAAAAGAGTAAATGTGCTATAAAGAACCTATACCGTTGTACACTTGATTATCATGGCCAATAAGTAACGAGCTGAGAAACAATTTTAATGGCAACATAAATGTGGTTTAGGAGGAAGATGCAAAAATTGCCACGGAGGGACATACCAATGAATGCTGCTGTACTTCAAGAAAGAAATGAAAACTGAAACTGATTAGAGAAATTATGCTTACACAGGACATTTTTTTTGGGAGCACATTAAAGGTCAATTAAACTTGAAAACTTAGTGGTAACTGGCAAACTTAAGGGAAAAGAGCAAACGGAAGACAAAGAGATAAACACTTAGATGGCTCAGCCACAAGGCACAATCAGGAAAAGATTACAGACCAAATATGAGGGTAGAGATCACGTGAGATGGCCAACCATGACCACAGGTACTAATCAGCATGGCATATGATGAAGATTTATATACACAAAGAAGTATTAGAATCAGTCACTTCTTATATGCCTGCTTGGTCTCTCTGCTGGCATCCTTGCACTGAATATGACCAAGCATTCTTAACCTGCTGGCATCCTTGAATTTAATATTTACCAAGCATTCTTAACCTGCTGGCATCCTTGCACTGAATATGACCAAGCATTCTTAACCTCCTGGCATCCTTGCACTGAATATGACCAAGCATTCTTAACCTACTGGCATCCTTGAAGTGAATATGACCAAGCATTCTTAACCTACTGACATCCTTGAGGTGAATAGTTACCAAGCATTCATAACCTACTGGCATCACTGCACTGAATATGACCTAACGTTTTTAACATGCTAGGTTTCAAAGAAGGTTCTCTGCTGGGATTCTTGCATTCAATATGACCACCCTTTCGAACCCACTGGGTGTCAACTGCTGGGTGTTTACACAACCGCGTTAATTCTATGTATGTTCTATGCTCTATTCACTGATATGTCTCAGACAATACCAAATATCCTTCTAAAGACTTCGATTTAAGATGTTTCACTTGAGTCATACATTGGCTTCTTGTGCTTTAAGTTTTACCGCATCTGATACTAAGTGAAAGAGTTTCTCCTGATAAATATATTTACTTTCATTGCAGTTTGTTCATTTTCTAGATCAACAAAATCACTGAAAGACAAATATTCTTATCAGAATTGTTAAACTCTTAATGCATGTGTTACAGAGAGTTGTAATGTTTGCTTTGGGATGTATATTTGAAGAACAGGGAAGAAAACTGCATCATGTCTCATAAACTGAAATACTGTGACCACATTAAATGTCACAGTGGCAAGGAAAAAAGAACAGCAATGGAATGAGTGGCTTCTGGATGAAGGGATGAGTATCGACCAACATGGCAATGGTCACAGGACATCCTTGGCATGAAAATACATGAGGTTGGGAGCTGGTGAAAGATAAAGAGTCTTTCTTGCGGGTCGTGAAGAGTGACAAAGATTTTGTCACATGATGATGATGTTAGGAGATCCTCAAATATTGTGAGAATAAATCTGGTGTCATCTAATGTGACTCAACGGATGCACCTGTGTAATAGTTCAAGCATTATGCTGACAATAGCATGAGCGCAGTCAGATAAGGGTTCAATGCCAGCTCTTGTTATTCGCTATGGGAGGGAAAGACTGACCGCCCAATCCTCTACCCCAGGCCCACAAATTATGATGGTCCAAACACATCACATGTCCACAGCAGGTCCTTGCAACATGACTGCTTTTCATAATGTGGCTTGCGCTGCAGTTTCAACTATGCCACAAGCCCCTATACTAGAAAATATTCATTTCTGATCATTTTGAACAATCCTCAGTGTTTTCCATCCTTAATACTATGTACTTCCTATGTACTTCTATTCTACTAAGTCTGGTACTAGATTTAATGTTGTTTGCCACATTTTTCTAATGCTATGAGAGCTACTCTTGAGTTTTGTATGCGTATAAGATCCTAGTATAAGAAATAAATAGCTGTGGGAGATAGCAAAAGATTGGCATGAGCTGGCTCGGGACCTCTGCTAGCATGGAGGATAAAGGGGAGAAGAAAAAGAATTATAACTCAAGGAATTATACACACACTGACACAGGCATATATGCACCAATACTGACTCTCCAAAACTAACAAGTGACAGTACTTTGTTAATATGTATAACAAGAGTTGTAACAAATCTGTAGAATTAAAGACTATGTACTGGTTGAAGTGTTGTCTTCTTTTGCTGCTGCCTTTTATACCCCAGGGGAGCTTAGGCCTCCCAACCAACTCACTCCAAGCCATTTATCTGTTGCTATCTCCTAAAGCTCTCTCCAATTCCTCCTCATATTACTCATCTCTGACTCTAATTTTCTTTCCTCTGTGTTTTTAGGTCCCCTTCTATTTCTTTTGTCATCATGATTCCAGAGGAAGGAATTTCTAGATACACTAAAATGTTTCCTCAATATGTGTCCTATCCATACACCCCACATTGGTGCTTTTGTCCCACCATTTTAGCTTTATACTGTGCAGGCAGCAATTAATGAATGTTTATAGTTTGTTAGTAATTGTTGTAGCTGTTCTCCATATTTCTGATCTATACAACATTACTGATTTAACGTTGATATTTGAAGTCTGGTACTAGATTTAATGGTGTTTGACTTCCACATGTTTTCTAATGCAATGAGAGCTACTCTTGAGTTGTGCATGCGTATTATAATAACCTTATCTATTCCCCTACCAGTGCCTACATTGCTACATACATATATGTATGATCCACCTCTAGAAGAGAAGTTGCACCAAGGGAGATGTGCAACATGCTAACTTTCAGTCAACAAAGTGGCTGACAGGTTATAACATCCACCTATGACTTTATGCAGACCTGATTCATTACAGTCTGGACCTGATTTTTTTCTACAAAGATCCCGGAGTAGTGAGTCGGATCTAACCTTCGCAGATAAGGATGGAAAACACTCAGGACCTATGTGCATACTGCATACATTAAAAATGCCCAGCAGTTGGGAACCGAAAAGATCAGGCTGAATGGCTACAGCTCAGGTTACATTTCAAAACTAGGAAACCTACCCATAATTCTGGTATACATGCATTTGGATCCTTGCCCATGCTACGCATTTTGTGCACTGTGATGAGATTCTCCTGGTGTGATCTATGGAAGGAGACTGAAGCACTTATGGAGACATCTGTATGCAATAAAAGTGGTCCTCATACCTAACCAAACCAAACTTACAAACTCATAATTCTAAATGTTTGCTTCAAGAAGTCTTTCAGCCCGCATCAGCAAAATACAAGCCAACTATTTTGTCTGGAACCACATCATCCCCTCCCCCAACCCTCACTGTCCTACCTATCTGGAAAAACAAATTTCATAAGAGAAATATAATGAATGCAATCAGAAATAACTAGAATCTTCACACAGGAATGTCTGTACTCTTGTATGCTCTCAGAGATCACCTTGCAGACCTGGCTTATGCACATTAGTTAATATCGATAAGAATGAAGAAAAAGAATGTAAAAATTACAGAGGGAAGCTTCAGCAAATTATTATTATAAAACATATACACAGGTAAAGGAAGTCTTGTGATAGATACTGCAACTGACGAGTGAAGCCTTCACATATACTAAGTTGATGGTATAATGAAGTGGGGTTCCCTTCTTAGCCACCTTTCCTTCTGAAATAATTTCTTAACTTGATCTGATACCTATTGATGAGACTGGGTTGTAACCAAAGATGTACTGGCCCAAAAACAATAATTCTGCCAGTGATAAGGATTGAAGCCAGGCCATTGTCAAGTTTAGCCACAGCACTAACCACTATGCCACCACCGTACATATGAACAGGTGGAATATGCAAATAGGCATACAATCTAGTCTTTCTATAAAGGTGGAGGTAGTTCACAGTAGATACTGCAGGTGGAGTGCATAATAACAATCAAGGACCACCAGTTTTGAAGATGGAAGTTCAGAATCCCTTAACTTAGACCTTCACATCACAGCCTGGAGAGAATGATGCTGCAGGCCAACACTCAAAACTCAGAGGAAAGGATAGACAGGCACATAATTTGACAGCTACTAGTACCACTAGTATTGGGACTCTTCGCTGGCTATTCTTGAGTCAGCTCAACTCTTCACATGTTCTAACCCAACACATAATGAGATGGTGTGTAAGTTCCTTTCCTTACTGCCTTCACTTATCAGACCACTCCAAGGACATTCTGATAATTGTATGGTACCCATTTTATGAAGCGAGATCGGCCTTAAGAGTTGTACAGGCTGGAAGAAATAATCCTGCCACAGCGGGGAATGAACCCAGACCAAGATCCTGGTAAGCAAATGCACTAACCACTTCGCCACTGCACACAAAATAGTCATAGAAAACACTGCAGGTAAGAAATAACTATTGTCATGTCTACCTGCCTTTCTACTCATAACAAAACAGACATACAAAACAGTGTAGATAAGATGCAACTGTTATCATGTCTATTTGCCTTTACTCATCACACAACAGGCAAATCTATTCACAGGCATTTCTACTCATCATAAATCTGAGGCAAGATGCCATGTTACAAATGAAACTCAGCAGGTGTAAGGGTAATCTACAAATAAACTGGATGCTATGAGTGATTAGGACAGGTACCTCAACAGGTAAAACTAAACAATTATAACTCACAACAGTCATCTTACCTTGTATCATGTTCTGACTCCTCCAAAACATTGGAAGAACTCCCATAAGAAGCAAGCTGACTTTGTAACAAATCCCTTTCTGTCTTCACTCGCTTCAGCTCTGAATCCAGTCTTTCAATCTGCTGTTGCTGTAGGAATATGATCTTGTCTCGGTCCTCTAAGATGGACAAAACCCTTGTTTCATGCTCGCCTGGTAAACCAGCAAGCTCAGGGTCCAAGTCTGACAGAGTCTTCTTCGTATCCATTCCAGCAAAGAAAGTAGGCAACAGCCCCGGTGGTTACGGACAATAACTTAACCACTCAACTACAAATGAGAAACTTCCAACAAAGTTACAGAAATCCACAACTTGTTGTGTCTTGAACGACCAACGAAGAACCACAAACAATAATAATAATAAGTAATTCCAAAGTGTTGAATTTCAAAGTGGTCCGTGTCAGAAGTTACTTCCTGTGATATCTGTTATCAGTGTTTGTTCGATGGTAGAAGTCTGTCACCGCTACACAACTAGGCTGGCTACACAAGGTAAACAAACGCCTAGAGAGAATCCGGGCTGACGAAAAGTTACACAAAACGGCATCCGGAATGGCTTAAAAGTGTCCAGTTAATCTAAATATTTATTTTGCACGTACATTTCTGTTGTTCGTTGTATGCAAATAAATAACCCAAGTTATAGGAAGACGAGAACGGCCGCCTACATAAGATAAACGAACTCCAAATACGATTCTTTCGATGTCAATGACTGTTCGGGAAGTGACGAAAATGTTGACAAAACAAACCACTTCTGAAACATCTCAAAAGTTTCCCTTTAGCACAAAGCGATACTTTTTATTAACATAAAGTACTGCTTTTTATTCAGCTACAGGACAATAAAATCGCAGTAGCAGTATAATTTTTTTCTAACTAGACGCGAGGCAAACCGTTAGTTCTGAAGTAAAGATACGACGAAAGGATGCCGATGGCTCTCAGATATCGTCATTTCTCAACGCGCCCTAACTGAAACTGTTTGAAAGATGTCCAAAAGTTTCACAAAACGGATGAAAAGTTTCCAGTCAACACCAAACGATGCCGGCAAAGTTAACTTACTGTCGGCCAGTTTCAGAAGAATACAACAAGGGAAGAACATGAAACGTGGATGTAGAAGCGATGTAAAATATCCACAACGTGTGTGAAGTGATGGGCCGCTTGACCCGATCTGTTTCACGTCTGCTGGGAACAAGGTCCCGGAAGTCAGGTGACATGCGCGGCCGTGTAGGATAGATCCCGCCACAATCGCCCGGCCCGTTACCTGTACAGGTGATTTTAACTCTGTCCCTATATACTATATACAGCTGATAACTATCATTACTGTCTGGGTGAGAAGCGAATGCGGTGATAGAGGAAGTGTAAACAATTTGGAACAGAGTGAGTTAACAAAAACACCGTGGCAGACGCGGTAAATTGAATAATACAACGCTTCAGAGTCGGAGTTAGAACAACATTACGATTGAGTTTAATCTGTCCTCAATACCACGGGGTGAAGGCCATCTTTGTTTGAGAATTTCTTCTTCTACATTACGGTATTCTGATCAATCAGGTGCCATCTCCATAATGAAGGTTGGCTGCAATGTATCTCCAGCAGAGTCTGCCTTGAGTGAACTTGTGGGTAATAATTATGATATACTCGATGTATCGAGAAGAGAGAAAATCAGAAATGAAGGAATCAAGACTGAAGTGGGGGAGGGGGTTATAGCAGCGCTAGATTTCATTAGAAAATAGCAAATTAAATGTCTTGGCCATATAACTAGATTACCAACTGACAGTATACCACAACAAGCAATGATGTACAGACCAAATGGAAGCAGAAGGAGATGCCGACCGTGTAACGATGGACAGAGGGTATCTCGATATATAAACGGGCACTCTCCCACTGTTTATGCACCACCTCGACGCCGCGAAGTACAAGAGAAACAGGATGAGATGAGATATAATGTATATTATTATTTAAGATCATGAGTATTTGTGTATACTATTTTATCGTGGGGAGGGGGGGGGGGGGGGTCTCTAGAGGAAACTTATTAAGCCGGGGCTGCCGCGCGCTCCGAAGGTCGGTTCATGGGGAAAATTTTCTCGGAGACTCCTGGGAGTTGTCGCTGGACGAAGTTCGTGCTTTGTGCGACACTTTCATAAACCCGCCTGGGATAAAACCCGGTGCAATGGAGTCGTTTCTTTTGGACATTAACCCCGTTTAAAACATTTGCTATTTCATATTTTGTAGAGTAAATAACCATGTCTTTCATTCAGTTGTGATATTCATATTGTGCTATCCAACTCCAGTCTTGTCATTTCTATCAGTACATTTACTGCGTTTCACTCATCATCATCGTCTTCCACAAGCGTCGTGGGAAGCAATAGTCAAGTTTCAGAGCCCGATGGGCGGCACACGATAGTGTGTACAATGTCTTTGAAGTCGTCAAACCATTTTCTTCTCAGGGCTCCTCTTGCTTTCCTTTCAGATCATCTTTGATGTAGCGCCAGCGCTGGTAGTTGAAGATGTTGCATTCTAACGAGATATCCCAACCATTTGATCTTCTGTCTGTCAATAAATGTGGCACACGGCTTTGTTTCCAACGTCTGTCTGATAGCATCATTCAGTAAGTAGCTTATGTTATTAATATTTTACCTTGCCATATCGATTCCCTGTATAGGTTTATTTTTTCGCCCTGACAAACTGCGCAGTCTTTCCTTGCAATTATCAAGCGCTGTATGTCTTTATCATATTTCCATTGTCATGTGTTTATGGCAGGGGGTGATTATTTCTTTTTTTTTTTTTGCATCTCTCGCTTTGCACTCAAGCGTAGTCCATACACGTGCCACCACGTCTAGTGTACAGACATGATTTTTGCGTGTGGATTATCTTCATCATCATATCATCATCATCAAGTGCCCTGCCAGCTGGCGTAGGCGTTCATGGCTCTCCACAGATCTCGGTCTTTGGTTTTCTGAATCAACTCTGCTGCTGATATTCCTCTATGCCACCGTCTCAATCTATCCAGCATAATTCCTCTTGGTCTGCTTCTGCCTCTCTTCCCCTCGATCTTTCCAGTTGTAACGATGTTCTCCAATGCCTCTATTCTCATCACATGACGGAAGAAAGTTTGTCTGTTTCTTATTGTTGTATATAATGTTCTAGTTTCATTAGCCTGTTTCAGGCAGTCGTTGTTAGTTACTCTGGCAAGTCCAAGGAATTCGCAGAATTCGTCTCAGGAACCACATCTCTGTTGCTTCTAATTTCTTTTTAATTTGTTCATTTACATTCCAAGATTCGCTGCCATACAGCAAAAGTGGTTCTACATAGTATTTCAGCACTCTCTTTCTTACATTCAGTGATAGTGACTTATTGCATAAGATACTCTTCATTTTCTGAAATGCGGCTTTTGCTTGCCCTATTCTGTTCTTAATCTCTGTTGTACATCTTCCATCTGATGTTATAAATGCCCCTAGGTATCTAAAATTATCCACTTGGTTAAGGAATTTTCCCTTCTATTTCTATGTCACATTTTGGTGTCACCATTTTCTTTGATATTACCATTGTTACTGTTTTCTTGATATTCAAGGAGAGTCCTTTCCTTGCACTCCCTGTTACTACAATGTCCAACAATTGTTGTAGGTCTGATGCTTTATCCGCCACCAGTACTATGACATCTGTATAGTGTATATTATTTATATTATAACCTCCGATTAGTATTCCTGGCATCTCTTTGATCTCTCTCATTATTACTTCGCTATATAGGGAGAAGAGATATGGTGACAAGACACACCCTTGTCGTACTCCTAGCTTTATCTGTTCGTAACTACCCTCTTTATTTCGCATTTTATTTGCTGCTACTTGGTTCCAATAAATATTCTTTATTATTCTTAAATCTTCCAATCAATGTTGATATCTTCCAAAATTGTAATCGGTTCATCATGTTTTACTTTATCAAATGCCTTAGTATAATCTATGAAGCACAAATATATGTCTTTCTGTTTCTCTGTTGACCTTTCTATTAGTGTCCGTAATGTATAAATTGCATTGTTTGTGTCCTTTCCCTCCACAAATCCATACTGTTCTTCACTAATTTCCATTTTTATTTTCTTTCTGGTTCTTCTCATTATGATTCTGAATAGAAGCTTAGTGATATGGTTTATGAGGTTAGTTGTACGAAAATCTTCACAATCAATTGCTCCTGGTCTTGTTGGTATAGCTATAAATACAGATTTCAGCATATCACCGGGTAAATATCCACTGTTGTAAATATCATTCATCATTCTGGTTAATATATCTACTCCAAATTCTCACAATACTTCTAATTCTTCTATTATGATTTCATCTGGCCCAAGTTGTTTCCTCAGCCCATGTATCCGTGTACACTATGGCGTATGTTGGTGAATCAATAAATACAAGTTGTTACTGCCAAATGATGTTACAATCACCGCCTATTAGAGCCAGCCAGATGTCACGCGGAGCTGTTAGCCCGAGATCATGATGCTAGTCAGTGGGATCAGATTGTCGTGTCGCTCAGAGGCCTGTCCACAGTTTGTTGTCGAACGGGATACATCTTACAGGACGTAACAATGTTAACTTCTGGTCCTTGTCTTGGGGGAATCAATTGCAAATACAGTACCCCTGAAGTCAGGGCGGGTTCATCTGATGGCAGGGGATACTGGTGATAGGGAAAGCTAATCCACACGCAAACGTTTGTTCAGTGCGGTCACTAGTAGTATAGTTTTTTGCCTCAATATAAAATTCAATATCTCAGTAACCAACTGAGGGAAAATGATGAGATTTAGCATATAACCTTATCATTATGTCCACCCAACAAAAAAATTTTTGTTCTGGAGATTGTACAGCAGATTTCAATGTTTGTTTATATGCGGTATATAATTTACGGCTCCCGGATTCATGCCATCATTTTAAGAGTATTACAGCTTCAGCAAGACACACCCCGCTCTTTTTGAATTTGTCTGGCGGTTTTCGTTTTGGCACAGACTGAGGGAATTTATATGGGATAGTTCAGAGGTGTCGTCAAACTGGGTTATTTCATGAAACGTGATTATATAAATAAACTAGCTGGCTCGGCCCGGCTTCGCCCAGCTCCTGGCGGGGATCTGTCTATCTATCTATCTATCTATCTATCTATCTATCTATCTATCTGTCTGTCTGTCTGTCTGTCTGTCTGTCTGTCTGTCTGTCTGTCTGTCTGTCTGTCTGTCTGTCTGTCTGTCTGTCTGTCTGTCTGTCTGTCTGTCTGTCTGTCTGTCTGTCTGTCTGTCTGTCTGTCGGTGGGTAGGTCTGTCTGTCTGTCTGTCTGTCGGTCTGTCGGTCTGTCTGTCTGTCTGTCTGTCTGTCTGTCTGTCTGTCTGTCTGTCTGTCTGTCTGCCTGCCTGCCTGCCTGCCTGCCTGCCCGCCTGCCCGCCCGCCTGTCTGTCTGTCTGTCTGTCTGTCTGTCTAATCCTATCTATCTATCTATCTATCTATTTATCGATCGACCGACCGACCGACCGACCGACCGACCTACCTACCTACCTACCTACCTAGTGTGTGTGTGTGTGTGTGTGTGTGTGTGTGTGTGTGTGTGTGTGTGTGTGTGTGTGTGTGTTTGCCTCAATATAAAAGAGACACTGACAACTATTTTCATAGTGCAAAACAAGTAATCATGTTCCGTCTCTGAACGGTAAACAGCAGAGTTGACAGTCTTTCACGAAGACTCAAAGCGGGTCTGTCACCCATGTGTACGTGTGAACAAACTACACAGACAGCTGAACAGATCCTTAAAAATGGAACCATGATGACTAAATTGCGGTATCATTTCTGGTCACTCCATACGCACATTAACGCACAGCTATTTGGAAGCTTTCACGAACTCAATATAAAAAGCTAACATGAATACTTGTGTACACTTTATTAACCAGCAGCTGAAGAAACAAGAAGGAAATGAAAAATAAGGTAAGAAATATATTCCTTCTACTTTCCTGTTAATTTACAAATTATTTATCCCGTGCCTCTGTAAATTCTCTGTCTTTACTAATATTACACATTGCACCCCTCTCGGGATTCTCCGTGTGAAGTGGTCAAGCCGTCTGACTCGGGCTCCGAAGGTTGTATGTTCGATTCCGGGCCGCGTCCTTCATTTCACGAGTGCATTTTTTCGGAGACTCCCGAGGGTCGTCGCTGGAGCTACGGAGTTCGTGCTTTGTGCGACGCTTTCCGCGCTGCGGAAAGAAACTGCGCCATATGGGATAAAAATCCCGTGCAATGCAGCCGACCCTGTCGATTTTAAGCTACTTCTTTCATTGCACCCACTCCCATACGAATCCGGATACACCTTTGTGTGTCATCTGAATTGGCAGGTCTCCCATTACTGTAAACATAACTTTGTTAGCGAGAAATCACTAGTTGTTCAGCAAAACATCAAAGGAATGTCGCCGCTTTGGATGATTTAAGTTGTTTTTGGGCCTATCAAAGACATATTCCTTGGGTGGGGGTAAATATAAGACGGCTGCCCGGGAAGGTTAACCCGGTCAACAAATGCCCGCAGAAGTCGGATGTGTCGGCCTAACGGCGCAAGAACGCAGCTCTGCTGTAAACAGGCACAACGCAATCACATCCGGAAAAAAACTCCGGATGAACGAAGAAGAAGATAAGACGGCTGGAAAAATTTCATAACGATGCAACAGACAGTTTTCAAAATAATTGATCGTGAATGAAGGCATTCAAATCGGGACATCCTATAGTAACTAATAGTAGTAGTAGAACGTGCATGGAATACGCTCGAGTTCCAAGCGAGCGAGCGAACGAACAAAGATCTAACATGTTGTGGCTCTTTATGATGTTTCAGAAAATTTTACGTTCCATTTATTAATTTTGTTGGGGTGGGGGGTGGGGGCGCATTGCTTTCTGACCAACCGACGCTCATACCATCATGAAAATCAACACAATGCGGTCTGCTCCCAAATCGCCTGCAACTGACTTCGGAACCCGATATGTCATGCTTGTGAAACTGCGTTCAATAACCTCTATGCTGATGATACAGAACTGTTATCAACAACAAAAATGAGATACTGAAGTGCAAGAACACAATGAGAAAGAAATTGTATCTCAATGAAACAAAAATATTGACAGGCGATCAAGTAAATGTGTCAACAAATGCATTTATCAACGGAGAGGAATTACAGAAAGTGAGCAGTTTTGAATATCTAGGGTGTCTAATAACGAACGATGGAAATTAACAGAACAACAAACATTGCTGTAAATATCTGTACGGCTTGACCACGTGGCAAGGTCGAGACAAGAACACTGAGCTGATTAACGGCTCTGGTGACCGTCTGACAAGGTGAAACATGGCCGCTCAAGCTTATCGGCATGGCGCATGATGACGATGAGTCTGTCTATGAACATATCGCATCATGTGTAGGTATTTTACAGACAACCAACTCGCCTTCCCTCCGCGACTACCAATGTCGTTAATGCGATATTCACCGCTCGCTATATAAATGTGCTTTACCTTAATATTTCCAGTGGCAGGTAGTTGGGCTGAAGGTGAGTTCGCAGCAACGATGCCCAGTGCAGGATTTACATATAAGCTACACAAGCTATAGCTTGGGGCCCCCAAGAAAGTGGGGGCCGCAAAAAATATTGTCCGAGTGAGCAATTTGTCACTGACATAGAATATATGGACTTCTTCTTCTTCTTCGTTCATCCGGAGTTTTTTTTTCGGATGTGATTGCGTTGTGCCTGTTTACAGCAGAGCTGCGTTCTTGCGCCGTTAGGCCGACACATCCGACTTCTGCGGGCATTTGTTGACCGGGTTAACCTTCCCGGGGAATATATGGACTTATAAAGGGCCCCATATTTAAAATAGCTTAGGGCCTTATCAAGTCTAAATCCGGCCCTGACGATGTCTGTCAGGACACGAATTTGTCGCCGCCGATGACATGTGGCATATGTTCAAAGAGTAGACCCGGTGTGTGGGCACCTGAATGGCATGTCCTAGTACACAGACAGGCAGTTGTTGTTGTCCGATTATCAAGGACGTGCGTACAAAGTGAAAACATACACATTAGGGTAGCAGCAGGCGGTAGTTTCACACTGTAGGAAACAATGCAGAGACAGAAATAGCCACAAATGTTCTGATGTGCCTTGTTTTTTAAAATGACGGCATACTTACCACTGCCATGTGTACCGGCAGAGTTTCCAGCTGAGGTATAAAAGACCGCTTGCCAAGGCAGTCTCCACGCTGTGTACATGCTAAGATTTTTATTTTAAAATACAACTACAGCCTTACAGAGGCACAAACATACGCAGCGTTGTGTATGGAAGTGGACATAGTCCCCTAGGCCACCGTATCACATTGAATGTTTCTGAAACGCTAATATGTTTCTGACGCCGCTCCTCTAGGGTCTCTTTCATCCGCTCCATTGGGATGTCTTCCCCCCCCCCCCCCCTTCGCTCCCTCCAGCTCCTCTAGGATGTTTCGGTAGCGTAGTGACTAGACACTCGTCTGCCAACCTGGAGGCTATATGTTCGATTCGCATCTGGTCAATATTTTTTCTAAAATTGACGTTCTGCTGTTTGTCATGAACGTTGTCAGGATCTTATATTCGGCTCGTTGGCTAACACATGTGAGACAGTACAAGTACAACGTGATTCGACGTAAGACACAGCAACACAAGTTCTATGGATTTATTACCACATTAAATACATAACAATAGTTACAGCAATGTACAACATATAACAACTCACTACCACAATACAGCTCATAGGTCTGACGCTCACAATATCAGTCGTTCAGCTCACAACCACGGAGATTCACACAACGCCTTGCTCTCGACACACACGTCCGTTCAGATTGTCCCCAGTTTCCCCCCCCAGGGGGGG
>JACEFZ010005201.1:10000-42006 GCA_014155875.1 Cepaea nemoralis | reverse complement strand
TTTCATTTGTTTCTTGTAAAACTTGCTCATTGGTTTTTCTGTCCATTCATGATATTTCTTTGCATTTTTCTCGGAAACGACATTTCCACTGCCATTAGATGTTGTTGGTTTAACAATCAGCAAAAAAAGAAAACACAGATTATGTCCCAAGGTGCACATGGGGAAACCATCATTTTTTTATTTACGACGCCGATCTCGAGACAGTTTACAATTTAACATATCTAGAATCAGAGGTAAATAGCAAATTATCCCTAGATCGGGAAATCAACATCAAGATTGGTAAGAAAGCAACAATAATAAACAGGTTGGCAAAAAAAAAGTATGGGAGAACAGGAAGCTTACTGCCAAAACAAAAGTCCTCATATGATGTGTCTGCGAAGAATACTTGGTATTAAGTGGCAAGACAAAATTACAAATACTTAAGCACTGGAAAGATCAGGTTGTGTGACGGTGTATTCCATGCTCAGTCTTCGTAGACTTAAATGGATAGGACACATTAGAATTATGGATGATGGTAGAATACCAAATGTCATCATTTTTCATGAATTACAGATGGGTAAGAGATCTCGGGATCGGCCTTCACTACGATACACAGATGTGTGTAAGCGGGACCTGATTGATACAGGCATTGATATTGCACACTTGGAGCAAGTAGCCACTGAACGTGTTGCACGAAAGAGAAAGTTCAGATATAGAATACGGACAACGGATAAAATGATTGCAGAGAGATCACACACGGCGCGGGTGAGACATAAGATGGCGAGTGATGGTAGAAATGACCATGTCTTCACGTTCATCCATTGTGGGCGAACATTTACGGCGTGAATTGATCTGATCAGTCACATTCGCTACAGCCATGGGATGTAATTATTATGCCTTTTTGAAGCACATTATAACAAACTATTGTCTGTCAAGACAGCAAGGTGCCAATGAGATGCTTTTCAGCTTGTCTGCTCACTGTTCATTTCCACATCCATACAAAGGTACAGGCTCTACGTAGCTCTTCAATACTTTTTTTCTCGCTGCAATTGACATCATTTTATTACTCGGTATTTTTTCCATCTTGAGAAAAACAACCTGTACCATAGCGATTCTTGTAATATAGTAATTCACGAAATATCATGAATGTTGTTGGCTTATAAAATTAGCACCGATCAATAACTGTAATTAGTACCGTGTAGTTTTGACAGACGGTAGTTTTGTTATCTTGTGCTTCCAAATAAAGACATAATAACTACGACAGGGCTTCACATGAAAATCTTAATTTTTATTTCCCTGTGAATATATTCTGAATATGTAGCCACCATTGCGTTCCATACAAGTCTTCCAGCAACGATAAAGTGCTTAGATCCCTGTAGAAACAAAATTCTCTTGGTTATGTGTGGAACCAATCATTCACCACCTGGTGTGCCTCTTCACAGAAGTCACGTGGTTTTGATACTTCCTATTCCACTCATACATGTGCTGGGCTGACAGGCATGCATCAATATACTGAACCTTCTATTCCACTCATACATGTGCTGGGCTGACAGGCATGCATCAATATACTGAACCTTCTATTCCACTCATACATGTGCTGGGCTGACAGGCATGCATCAATATACTGAACCTTCTATTCCACTCATACATGTGCTGGGCTGACAGGCATGCATCAATATACTGAACCTTCTATTCCACTCATACATGTGCTGGGCTGACAGGCATGCATCAATATACTGAACCTTCTATTCCACTCATACATGTGCTGGGCTGACAGGCAATGCATCAATATACTGAAACTTCTATTCCACTCATACATGTGCTGGGCTGACAGGCATGCATCAATATATGAACCTTCTATTCCACTCATACATGTGCTGGGGCTGACAGGCATGCATCAATATACTGAAATTCTATTCCACTCATACATGTGCTGGGCTGACAGGCTGCATCAATAACTGAACCTTCTATTCCACTATACATGTGCTGGCTGACAGGCATGCATCAATATACTGAACTTCTATTCCACTCATACATGTGCTGGGCTGACAGGCATGCATCAATATACTGAACATTCTATTCCACTCATACATGTGCTGGCTGACAGGATGCATCAATATACTGAACCTTCTATTCCACTCATACATGTGCTGGGCTGACAGGCATGCATCAATATACTGAACCTTCTATTCCACTCATACATGTGCTGGGCTGACAGCATGCCATCAATATACTGAACCTTCTATTCCACTCATACATGTGCTGGGGCTGACAGGCATGCATCAATATACTGAACCTTCTATTCCACTCATACATGTGCTGGGCTGACAGGCATGCATCAATATACTGAACCTTCTATTCCACTCATACATGTGCCTTGGCTGACAGGCATGCATCAATATACTGAACCTTCCTATTCCCACTCATACATGTGGCTGGGCTGACAGGCATGCATCAATATCCTTAACCTTCTATTCCACTCATACATGTTCTGGCTGACAGGCATGCATTCCAATATACTGACACCTTCTATTCCACTCATACATGTGCCTGGGCTGCCAGGCATGCATCAATATACTGACCCTTCTATTCCACTCATACATGTGCTGGCCTGACAGGGCCCCTGCATGCAATATACTGAACCTTATATTCCACTACATACATGTGCTGGGCGGACAGGCATGCATCAATATGCTGAACCTTCTATTCCACTCATACATGTGCTGGGCTGACAGGCATGCATCAATATGCTGAACCTTCATTCGTCGGTGAATTTCAATAGGTTTCACCCCTTCACTGATCAAATAACGGATAACAGAACGCTGCTCTTCTTTGGTGCATGTCAAATGTAAGGTTACCATCTTTAAACTGCCCTTATGACGCCTGCACTGTGATGTCACGTGCCTAACACTCCTGACATCCTTAACAACAATATTGAAAGGTTATAAGACAAATGCATGGTTACTGTAATTTCGATAACACTGTTAAGGGTTTCATTTAAAGCCTCCTCTTACAACCCTGGTAGGTAGGTAGATAAGCAGGCAGCCAGGTAGGTAGGTATATAGGTAGGTAGCAATATAGGTAAGCAGGCAGGCAGGTAGGTAGGCAGGCAGGTAGGTAGGTAGATATATAGGTAGGTAGCTATATAGGTAAGCAGGCAGGCAGGTAGGCAGGTAGGTAGGTAGGTAGGTAGGTAGGTAGGTAGGTAGGTAGGTAGGTGAGGTGAGGTGGGTAGGTAGGTAGGTAGGTGGGTAGGTAGGTAGATTACCTGAGGATGGAACACTGTCCACTGTGAAGATAACCCAGTAAACTATCCATTTAAAGCAAAGGATCCCTGTAGACCGTTGACATGACATGAGTAATAAATTGACAGACATTGATAAGCACTCATTTAAAAACAAACATAAAAAAGAAGTATAAATCTGATAATACCTAAATAGAAACAGTTTGAAGTTAATCACACACTGGTATTTGAACCCCTGACCTCCAAATGACAACTTATCGCTGAAAGCAATTTCTTGCTGAACCGAGGGCAACAAGACGCCTCTTGAGAGATATACCCCATACCTCTGCGGCCACCCCTGGGTGCTTGGATGCTGGTATTTCAGACACCGTTTTGCTGTACCAGCGTCAGAATTTCCTGCGTCTTTTATTGAATACAATATAAGCGAACTATACAAAGGGAGACAATTTTTCTAAGTGATGTCCAACTCAGGAAAGGGAGACAATTTTCCTAACGCTACAAAGTCTGGGGAAAGGAAATTAATTCCTAATAATATTATTGTTCTTTTAATCTTGTTTCAGACACGAGCGTGCTTGAAACATTACAGACGGTGTAGTCAATCCCGACTTTGTAGTAAATTAACTCTTTCTGCCTCATTCGATTATTACTTTAACGCATTCTACTCTAACCTTTAAGATAGTGGTAAATTTAAAATTTCAGTCATCATGTAGAGGCCCTTAGTAAAATGTCGACCTCATAATTGCACGGCAGAAAGACTCTCGATCATTAGTCATTCCCATGCCTATGTCCCCTAAACTCAGGTGTCTTTAATGTTCGTGTTAGTCGATCCCTGTCCTTTCACTCTGTTTTCTAAACCACTCATGTTTAAAGCATATTTAACAGCCATTGCACCGGGTTTATCCGATACATCTCGGTCTCTTTTCTTAGAGTGGCCTGTCGAGCAACGCACAAGCTCCATAGCTCCAGAGACGACCCCGGGAGTCTCCTAGAAAGTTGCACTCGTGAACCGTTTGACAGAGTCCAGAAACGAACCTACGACTTTCTGACTGCGAGACAATCGGTTTAATCACTTCTTAGCGGCGACCTACCTCAGATACGATTTCATATGGTCAGAGTATGGTAGTTTCCGGCTTTTTATGAGCCAGTGCCTCCGAAGATGATGTCATGAATGAGGGTTTGATGCCTGCCCTGCCACATCATAGACTCATACCAGAAACAGCTTCGGGATCATTGTTCTCCCGCTGTTCAGATCTTGTAAGGAGGGTTGCCATTCTAGATGTTTGACCTATACACTCTAGATATTTCTAGATGTTTTTTTTTTTTCGTTTCTAGATGTTTTCTGTCAAAGAAAAGTGGCAACCCTGCTTGTAAGATGTCATTATTATTAGTTTTATATTTGATCTGTGGTATTCTATAAATGCTTCTGTAACATTAAGATCAAAAATATTGAGTATTTAGTGATTGCCAAAATTACGTTATTCACGTGGGTATATTACCACAGGCCAAAGATTTGGGGTTCGATTCCGGGCTACGTCTTTCAGTTCACGAGTGCATTTTTCTCAGAGACTCCTGAGGGTCGTCGCTTGAGCTACGGAGTTCGTGCTTTGTGGGACGCTTTCGACAGGCCGCCCTGCTAAAAGAGACTGGGCCATATGGGATAAAACTTGCTACAATGAAACCGATCCTCTCGACTTAAGACTTTTTGTAAATAACGATGTTTGTTCTCAAGATATTTACTTGTATTTGTTTGCTGGTGGTGTGTTATAGTATCTTGACTTTGCATGAACTCTCCATTGCTATGGCCAGTCTCATTCTATTATATTTTGAACAGTCACATTTTCTTTTCAATTATGGTGCCATGGTATTCAAAGATTGTGACAATCATTATTGATTGTCATTTTTTGGTTAAACGTAGTTTTCACTGTGGAATTTTAGTGTGTAATGCTCAGAAAAAGATTGTGATCTTTACGTTATCTTTTGATAGCACGCTTGCCAGATTGTACTGACCTAGATCCCAGTCTAAGAAGGGCACCTGGAAACTTTCTAGAATCCAATTCCAATTCCATTTTTTGAAACAAAAATCCCAAATTCGGCCTCGTTCAACCTGCGTTTTTCAGCTGTGGTTATTGTTGAGGTCTGTGGTTTTTGTGGGTTTATTCACCCTAATTCTTGTCTTGTCCTATCTCGGACTGGTTATGTTGGTTTGTGTCTGTGACGTCAGCTGGGGGTTGGTCGGCGGCTATCCTTTGTGCTCGTCTCCTCTTGTGGTTTTCTTTGTTGGTGCAACTCCTGGCTCGCCTGGCTTGGCTGAGTGCAGTCCTTATACTGACTTTTTATTTGATATTTTTGCCTTCTTTTTTGTGTATTTTCTGTAGGAGCATTTCTACTTTTCCATTTTCCTGGGTGGTCCTGTTTTCACTTTCGAGTTTGAGCTTCTGCTGCCATTCGACTTTTACCTCTGCGGTCAAATATTGTCCAAATAGTGCGGCTAGTTCATGATGGCCTGCAGGCAAGAGTACAGGAAAATGGTGAACTGTCTGAGCCCTTTCCTGTCACCAATGGAGTGAAACAAGGATGTGTCCTGGCACCAACACTGTTCAGAATCATGTTTTTAGCTATGTTGACGAATGCCTTCGAGAACAACGACATTGGAATAGACATCAACTACCGCATGGATGGAAAGTTATTCAATCTCAGAAGGCTGAAAGCTAAAACCAAAATTGACAGCGACACCGTCAGAGAGCTCCTGTTTGCTGATGATTGCGCTCTATACGCCAACTCAGAGGCGGACATGCAACATAATGTTTCAGCTTTCTCACATGCCTGTGCCAACTTTGGGCTCAATATCAATTTGGAGAAGACTGTAGTTATGTACCAGCCAGCTCCAGGGAATAATCACACTGTGCCGAATATCAAAGTGAATGGTCATAGTCTAAGTGTTGTGGACAAATTCACCTATCTTGGCAGCACTGTGTCACAAGCTGCCACAATTGATGATGAAGTGAATGCAAGAATCTCCAAGGCCAGTGCGGCCTTTGGCAGACTGTACAAGAATGTATGGGACAGAAATGGAATAAGCCTGCAAACAAAGCTGAAAGTCTACAAAGCAGTTGTATTATCCACACTGCTATATGCTTGTGAAACCTGGACTGTTTATCAGCGACACGCTAGGAAATTAAACCACTTCCACACAGTCTGCCTTAGGAAGTTACTGAAGATTAAATGGCAAGACAAGATCCCAGACACTGAAGTCCTAGAAAGAGCGTCCATGCCCAGTATCCACACTCTACTAATGAAGAATCAGATTCGCTGGGCTGGTCACTTGACTCGCATGCCAGATCACAGGCTCCCTAAACGAATTTTTTACGGCGAGTTGCGTTGTGGTAAACGCTCCCAAGGCGGCCAGAGGAAACGCTTTAAAGACACTCTGAAAATCTCTCTGAATGCTTTTGGAATTCATCATGACACATGGAAGACTGCAGCCAGAGACCGAAATTCGTGGTGTGCATCATTACGCAAGGGTGCAGTCACTTGTGAGGCATCCAGGACTGCAAAAGCTGTGAAGAAAAGACAGAACAGAAAAACCACTGCAGAAAATCCTCCTCCAGAAACGTCAAGCATTCTTTGTCCATATTGCCAAAGAACATTTCGAACCAAAATAGGCCTTATCAGCCATCTTAGAATTCACGGCTCCATACTTTCAACCCCACTGGATGAAATGAATGGTCATCATCATTCTTGATGGACAAACAACAACCTCTGCGGTCAAAAATGGGACGATCTCTCCGTCATCTATATAGTATTGCCATCGGTGTTCGTCATTCGAGTATAAAGCTGGTTCATCAGCGATACGGAAGGGCATTGATTTTCCCGTGTATGTCTTGTGCTTCTTTGCTTTTTCTTCCATGCGCCTTCTGTATTCCTTGCACCTGAGTTAGTATGTCATCTTTATCTCTGCGAGTTCTTCATCGGTAAATAATGGTGGTAACGGGGCGTCCTCTCTGCCGTCGTCAGGGTGTTCATCTCGGTTTTCTTCGGATGTCTGGCGGGATATTGGCTTACCTTTAGCTGTTTCGGGCGTCGTGGTTGGGCTGCTGGCTTTCGCTTGTGATTCAGGCTCGGTCTCTTGGTTTTCATCTTGCGGTTTACTGTTACCAAAGGCAGCCAGCCTTATATGTATGCACCGATTCATCTATACAAATATGGCTGCCACAATACTCAGTTCTCTTTATGATATATCTCATCTCATCTCATCTCATCATGTTCCTCTTGTACCTTGCTGTGTCGAGGTAAAGTATAACCATCGTGAGAGTGCCCGATTATTGGCTTCGTATATCGATATTCCCATGGACTCTGCTATTCCCTCCCTCCAACGTTTAAGTGGTCGGCTTCTTCCTCTGTTTCCATCTGGTCTGTACATCATTGCTTGTTGTGGTGTGCTGTTGACTGGTAACCTACTTACATGGCCAAACCATTTGACTTGCTGCTTTCTAATAAAATCTAGTGCTGATTTAACCCCCACTTTAGTCCTGATTTTTTTTTTCATTTCTGATCTTATATCTTCTTGATACGTTGAGTATTCTTCTCAAGAGTCTCATTACTGTTGTTGTGATTTTTCTTTTCTCTTTTTCTGTCATTGTCCAGGTTTGGCATTGGTAGCATAGAGTTGGTAGGAAGATTGTGTTGTAGAGTGCTTTCTTAGTAGTTATTGATACATGTTTGTTCTTTAGTATTAGTGCCATTTGTCCAATGATTTGGTGTGCTTTATTGCACTTATTTTCGATCTCGTCTTCTGATCTGCCATTTGATGATATTATACTTCCTAGGTACTTGAAACTCTTTACTTGTTTCAAGGGATGTTTGTTTAGGTGAATTGTTGTTGTTTGTTCTTCTTTAGTTTTAGTCATTACCTCTGTTTTTCTTGTGCTAATTTTCATGTTATGTTCCCTACAAAGGCTCGGAACGCTGAAGAAGAAGAAGTTACCTACACATTTCGTTTAGACTGTTCATGTGGTCTTGTAATTCAGCTTCTGATTTTGCTATTAGTGCTTGATCATCTGCAAACAGGAGTTCTCTAATGGTTAGATTTGCAGATACTTCTTCTGTGTTCTCGTCATGCGGTATTCTTGCTGTCTCTGTTTGGCTGGTTTCCTTACATATGTTGTCTATATATGTTATGAACAAGAGAGGGGACAGGACACAACCTTGTCGTACTTCAGATCTTATGGTAAATGGTTCTGAGTGTCCTCCAGTTGCTATACATTCACTGTTGTTGTATAAACTTCTACATAGGTTTGTTAGATGTGTACTCACTCCATATTGTTTGAGGATTTCCAAAAGCGAGTTTCTATCTATTCTATCGAATGCCTTTTCTTGGTCGACATAGGCTAAGTAGAGTGTTTCATTGAATTCGATTGATTTTTCTATAAGTTGTCTAAGAGTAAACATGGCATCTTTGCATCCTTTGTTTTTCCTAAATCCAAGTTGTGTTTCGCTTAGCTGGGGTTCTAAAGTAGTTCATAATCTTTTTTCAAGAATTTTGCAAAATATTTTCCCAGTATGACTCAACAGTGAAATACCCCTGTATTGTGTGCAGTCTCTTTTTCTGCCTTGCTTTTTCCAAATTGGGATAATTATGGCGTTTCCCCAGTCTTGTGGTATATGTTGTTCTACCCAAACATGGTTGAATAGTCTATGTAGCCAAGCTGTTCCTACTTATCTTGCTGCTTTAATTAGTTCATTTGGTATTTCATCCTGTCCCGGTGATTTGTTCAATGGGGCTAATCTGATGGCTTCTATAATTTCTTCGTTTAGAATGTCTGGTTCTAGTTCTTCGGTGACATCTGCGTAGGTCTCTTGAATTCCTGTGACATCTGACGGGATGTTGAGAAGTTGTTCGAAATACTGCTTCCATCTTATTAGGATTTGATTTTTTTTCACTTATTGGTTCTCCATATTCGCTGTTAATTATTTCAGTTGGGTCACATGGTTCTCCTCTGGTTCGCATTGCACTTATCTTTTTGTTCACTGTACAGGGAAAAAAAAAGATCTGGATACATTACACAACCCTGCCCCACACCTCCCTTCTTAGGCTGATATTGACCTACTTCATTATCAGTTCTTATCGCAGCTTGTTGTTTCCAATATACGTTGGTTTTTGTTTGTTTGTTTTTTTGCACGTCTAAGGTCTTTTTCATCAATTTGTAGATCTTCAAGCATCCTTAACATGTCGACATGTCTCACTTTATCGAAAGTCTTTGTGTAGTCAATAAAGCAAAAGTGTAGATCTTTGTTTACTTCTACAGAACGTTCAATTACTGTTCTTAGTATATACACCGCATTTACTGGATCCTTGCCTTCTGCAAACCCACATTGTTCTTCTCCTATTTCAGGTTATATTTTTTTCCTAACTCTTTGCATGATAATTCTTAGCAAAATCTTCGTGATATGACTCATTATACTAATTGTTCGATGTTGATCACATTCCAATGCTCCTGATTTCTTTGAGATTGCAATGAATACAGAGTTACATAATTCATGGGGTATGTTTCCAGTATCATATATTGTATTCAGCAGTCTGGTAACTTTATCTATTCCATATTCTTCTAAAGCATTAATCATTTCTACTGTGATGCTGTCTGAACCGGGGGGTCTTGCCAGATGTCATACGGCTAAGAGCATTCTGAACCTCTATCTTCAAATTTGATGGTCCTTCGTTATTATTTTGAATAATATACTGTTCTTCTCTGTTATCATCGTAAAGGTTTTTCACATAATCTGACCATACATGTAAAATCTGATCTTTGTCTATTATGATTTTTCCATCATTTGTCTTTAAGCATCCTTCTGGTGTATGTGTTCTTTGATTATAAGCTCCTGAATTGTCACGGAAAATAAACTTGTTAGTTGCGATCGATGACAAACAAGACCCGACATTAGTCTGCAAAAACAACCAACCCTTTGATGTTGTACAGACTGAGAAAAATACGTCGTTAAAACTGTCTACACACGATCGACATTTCTAACTGAGAAACAAGATACGTCGCGTCAAAATGTCTACCCCTGGTCGGCGAATCTTTATGATGTGGGTTGTTCGAGAAACGAATAACAACGCCAAACGTCTGCCAAGGCGGTAGTAGCCTTTGAAGTGCTAGACGGAAAGTCTGGACAGACGCGGGATGGATTCTGTGATGTGGGGAATTATGTGGTTCACAGACAGACTGAACTATTGATGTACGGGACAAAGAATGTCCCCAAATGAAAGCAAATTTGACGGCGGATTGACTCCAGTTAGTCTAGAACAGGAGGAGGAAACCAGATTCTGGACGGATCAGCGTCTAGACTTTTTGGTGACGTCACTCCAGGCCAATATAAAAAAGCGTTGCGGTAAACAAGTGGAGTTAGTCGATCAAGATTTCTGAAGTGGGAAAGATCGGTGCAGTTTTCCGAGTTGTGTTCAATGACAGATACTAGGGTGTCAAATTGTTGATATTTATCGGCGGACATAGATCCAGTCTGTGATTGCCTAGTTTCGATTAGCAACCGGAATAGGCATATGGTAGGCTATTAATCATATCTAACTTAGAGTATGATTAGGAATAGAGTACAGTACTGTGCGGTGATATAATGTATTATAGGTGCGGTGATATAATGTATTATAGGTGTGGTGATATAATGTATTATGATTCGTGATAGAATGTTCTATAAGTGCGGTGCTAGAAAGTATCATAGGAGCGTCGGCACTAGTATCCTATTGTGTGGCTTCAACTAGCTTGAGTGATATATCATTTTACTCAGGGAGTTGAGGACAATGTAGTGGAATAAAAGTAGAGAGATTAAGGATGGTTGAGAGGGAGGAGAGGAATGTGAAATGGTAGGGTCTTCCAGTAGGGCATCTGCTGGGTTTCTACCCGTTCCTTTATTCTTTCCTGGTGTTGCCATGTCTCAGATCATATGATAAGTTATTTGGCTGTATGACAGAGATCGGATCTCTGTTATAGATCTGAGTGCTGCTATTGGCCTACACTCATCTATTTCCGGCCAGGATTGAGTTGCCCTCACCATAGTATTCTCTATTCTACAGGTTCCATTTACAGGTCCATGTATGTGTGCTATGATATTCAACAGTGAAGCTAGAACACATCTTCGAAGATGATGGCTCAGAATTTGAAGACAGAAGTTGCTGAGAGGCCGCTACATTGGGCTTATACCCAAGTTGGTTGCGGGAACCTGGCTTCTGCTGAGCAGGACATGCTGATGATATTTATGTTTAGCAATTGATAGGTGCATCACTGAACAGTCAGAACATTGTATAAATACACTACTGATACCAGGAACATTCATACACATTTATACTGATATCTAGAACATTCAGAGTGTGGTGTTAATATGGGGAATCTAACCCCCGGGAAGGTTAACCCGGTCAACAAATGCCCGCAGAAGTCGGATGTGTCGGCCTAACGGCGCAAGAACGTAGCTCTGCTGTAAACAGGCACAACGCAATCACATCCGAAAAAAAACTCCGGATGAACAAAGAAGAAGAAGAAGAAGAATATGGGGAATCTTTACAACCAGTGTCACTAGATCCATTAAGATTTCCCCAGTAACAGTGACAACAGTCTTAGAATTTTCTGATTAACAATCAGTTAAATAACAGAGGAAATTCATAGTGTAAAGCAGATTGAAGACTCTCATTAGACAGTGTTTGTCATGGATGTCCAAGCATCCTAGTGGTTCAAGAGACAACGGAGGAAGTCTTCACGGGACCGGAGAAGCATCACCTTGGTGAGGTTGCTTGTCTGGAATACATGGTGCTAGTGTGTTCTCAGCACAGTGATAAGAATGACTATACTCCTGAACACTGATCTGAGTCTATATACACTTTAGAACATACATCACACATTCTACACCTTATACACACACGCACACTTCTCCTACATATACTCTTTGCTTTAATAAATTGCTTGGTTTTATTTGTTGAAGCTAGAGTTGTCACGTATGTTATGTTGGGGAAGAATGAGAGGGGCATGATCCAAGAGTGAGCAAGAGTGAGAAGAAGGTGTCTTCAGATTGAGGGAGTGTTGTGGACGGAGTCTGCTGGATATCTCCAGGATAGAGATATTGAATTAAAACAAGTGTGGGTGTTGATTCCCCTCACTCCAGGGACGACACTAAAGTGGTAAAGAAGAACAAATAACTACTACGACATTCATTCTTTATACACACGACATTTATTGGGGAGGGGGGGGGGGCTCGTAAACGTGATCTTTGGACAGCGGGATCTTTCGTACAAGGGATCTTTAGACAACAGGATCTTTTATAAGCGGGGTCTATTAACACGGGATCTTTTGACACGGGATCTTTAGTTAGAGGATGGAGATATCCTATTAGTGAGAATTCAGCTAGAGTGAATGTGGATAGGGGTTAAGACTTATCTTACCTGTTCATACTTCACACGTCTGCATAGGTCTGTGGTCCTGATTCTACTCTTGTCACTGAGTGATTGTGTTGTGTTGTGTGGTGTGTTATAAAATATATAGATTAATTGTATTTGGTCATTATCTATATATTTGTTTAGAGATAATCTATAATCTATCTGCTGAATTACCTCTCTGGAAAATGGCCACTCCTAAACTGACTACGGCAGAACTAAGGGCAAATGGGGAAGAAATGGGATTGGCGAGTTCTGCACTAACAGATTACGTACAGGAGGTGGAGAGGGAGTATCGTCAAGCAGAAAGGGAAGATCGAAAGGCTGAGTTGGAATTGAGAAGGATGGAGTTAGAACAAGCTGCTAAGAAACTGAAAGCAGAACAAACTGCTAAGAAATTGGAAGCAGAACAACCTGCTAAGAAATTGGAAGCAGAGCAAGCCATGAGAAGGCTGGAAATTGAAGCTGAGCAGGCAGCTAAAAAACTGGAAGCAGAGCAAGCTGCTAAGAAACTTGAGGTTGAGCAAGCTGCTAAGCAACGGGAAGCTGAACAAGAAGCTCAGAAAAGGGAGCACAAGTACCGGATGCGGGAACTCGAGCTTAAGAGGCAATCTAGTGAGGAAACTGAGGGAGCAGTGGGAGGTTCCTCTCTCCCTGGCTCAACACCAGTGGGTGGCCATAGCTACCATGCTATGAAGTTCCCTCTAGTGATCTACGAGGAGGACAAAGAGAAGATTGACCAGTACCTTCAACGCTTTGAGGCTATGTCGGTTGCTATGGGTATGGAGCGTGATAAATAGAATCTCAAGCTATCCCAGGGATTACGCGGGACCGGTTACGGGGTGTATTCTCGCCTGCCACCAGGACATGAGAACAATTATGACGAGTTGAAAACGGCTCTGCTGAAACGATTCGAAGTTACGTCACATACCTACCGGAAAAAATTTCGAGGAGCGAAACGAGAACCGGGGGAGATGTTCGCCGCCTATAGTCTGCGTCTGAAAGCCTATCTCCATAAGTTTATGGATTTGGCGGGGTTCGCGCATGACTATGAGAGTCTGGAAGAACTCATGGTAGTCGACCAGATGCGGAAGCAAATGTCGAAACCTCTAAGGACATTCTTGGGAGCACAAGGGGCGGAACGAATCGACATGGTGACGAAATTGGCAGAACGGTTCGTCGAGGTCCATGGGGAGGCAGCAGAAAACCTTTCTACCAACACCAAAAGTAAGGAAAAGCATAACCTGAAGAAAGCCAAGAGCACAGGAACTAAGAAGGAACCATATGTCAAAACTTCAGAGGAGAATTTGGAGAAGACGAAGGGGGAAAGCAAGAGCACTTCGAGCTCTACACAAAAACGACCATGGTCGGAGAAGTGGAGATCGATTTGTAAGTCGCCCTCTCACAATACGAGGGAATGCAAATCGAAGGCTAAGAACCCTCACTTCGTGGCATGTCAAGTGACTTCAAAGCAGGTGGACACTGACAATGCCAAGGTCGACAAGGATGCTCACCAGCAGGAGAGCTCAATAAAGTCCGGCACAAGAAAATCTAGGACAGGGAAATGGTGCAACCACTGCAGGTCGAATACGAACAATGCTATTGACTGCAGGGGAAAGTCAGGAGACACTCAATTCGTCGTGTGCCCCGGGAAACCTAAGGTGGAGCCCACTAAACAGGTCGAGGCTGAGGGAGAGAATCCAGACCAGGAAAAACCACCTGTAGTGGAATTGGTAGAAGTTAACGGTCGTCAAGTGGAGTGTTTGTACGACACAGAACTGGACGGGGAGGCCGTGATTTCTGTGGATCTGGTACATCCAGAACAATTCACAGGTGAAACCATGGAGATACAGCCTGCACAGAATAGTGCTGTAGCCATGAAATTGCCCATTGCCAGAGTGGAGATTCGGTCAAGATATGTCACCGGCACCATCAAGGCCGCGGTGTTGACCGATCCCATTTTTCCAGTAATCCTCGGTTGCCGGTATGTCTTTCTGGGAATGCCCAGGGAGCCAATCCACATGGGAGCAATACAGACTCGCTCTCAGGCGAGAACGGATGAGGCAGAAGCAAATGTGACTAACCCACTGCCAGGGGAGTTGCGAACTGCCCAGAGTGAGGATGCTACTCTACGTCCTTGCTACACAAAGCTGCAGAAAAGTGCTGATCCACCCAAACGGGGGCAGTACTATATGAAGAATAGGATACTCTACAAGAGAGCCGGAAGGGGAGACAACCTACATGGTCAGTTGGTGGTCCCAAAGGCCCACCGGTCCCAGATTCTTCATATGGGGCATACCATCTCATTCAGTGGGCATATGGGTATTGCCGCCACGATGCAGCGAATTTCCTGCCATTACTATTGGCCGGGAATGACAGGTGATGTGCGTCGGTATGTGAAGTCATGCCCTGAGTGCCAGAGGGTGGCACCGAAACACTGGACAGCGCCGGTGGTCTTGGGTGAAATGCCCATCATGAACTCTCCTTTCGAGAGGGTAGCCATCGATATTGTGGGTCCACTTCCTAGGACTAGGAAGAGGAACATGTACATACTCACCATGGTGGATTGCTGTACAATGTGGGGTGAGGCCATACCGTTGACCACGATTGACTCGAAACGAGTGGCGGACGCACTGATGGAGGCCTTTACCAGATTGGGCTTTCCTGATCAAATACTGACAGACAATGGGTCCCAGTTTTGTGGAAAACTTATGGAGGAGGTATTTAGGGTGTTCCACTCTAACCATATCCATACCAGCCCTTACCACCCTCAAGCCAATGGACAAGTAGAGCGTTTCAACGGCACGTTGATGACAATGCTCAGGAAACTGGCGCAGGAAAAACCTGATAGGTGGGATGAATATATCCCAGCAGCACTCTTTGCCTATCGGGAAGTTCCTCATGGCTCAACAGGACTACCACCCGCTACGTTGCTGTTTGGTCGTCCAATCAAAGGACCGTTGGAAGCCATGTTGAGGAGTTGGACTGAAGAGGGGACGTCAGAAGAAGTGATCTCTTCTTACAAATATGTGGAGGAACTGAAAGAAAAACTTCACAAGGGATGGACTCTGGCAAATCAAAACTTGAAAAAGGCCAGAAAAAGACATGCGGCTTACTACAACCGTAGGTCTAAAGACAGATCTCTAGAGGTGGGAGACAAAGTATTGTTGCTACTCCCAACGGGAAACAACAAACTGGAGATAGGTTGGCAAGGACCATTTCCGGTGGAAAGGGTGATATCCCGAACCAACTATCAGATCGGATCCGGGGAATGTCGAAGATTTTCCATATCAATCTCTTGCGGAAATACGAAGAGAGACCCGGAGAAAAAGCAGCTCACCTCATGGCAATGGCAGTTGCAGTGGAGACAGAAATGGGAACCAACGAGGGCAGGGAATATCCCCTGGTACACCAGGAAACTTTCAAGGATGTACAGGTGAACCCTGATCTGACTTCCCAGGAGAGGGAAAAGATAACCCAGGTTCTCGAGTCTCATAAGGAGATACTGACTGATAAACCAGGACGAACGAGGTTGGTGGAGTTCGCGATGACTTTGACTACCCAAGAGCCTGTTCGCCAAAAGGTTTACCCAGTGCCATTCTCTAAAGGAAAGGCCCTGGAGGAGGAAATACCGAAAATGTTGGAGCGGACTTCTTGTCAAGACATCCAGCTCCGGAAGAAGAGGAATAGATCATCTGGATCGAACCTCCAAGAAGAAAGAGTTGTTGCGGACTACTCTCTTAGGAGGGGGCCTATGTCACGGAAAATAAACTTGTTAGTTGCGATCGATGACAAACAAGACCCGACATTAGTCTGCAAAAACAACCGACCCTTTGATGTTGTACAGACTGAGAAAAATACGTCGTTAAAACTGTCTACACACGATCGGCATTTCTAACTGAGAAACAAGATACGTCGCGTCAAAATGTCTACCCCTGGTCGGCGAATCTTTATGATGTGGGTTGTTCGAGAAACGAATAACAACGCCAAACGTCTGCCAAGGCGGTAGTAGCCTTTGAAGTGCTAGACGGAAAGTCTGGACAGACGCGGGATGGATTCTGTGATGTGGGGAATTCTGTGGTTCACAGACAGACTGAACTATTGATGTACGGGACAAAGAATTTCCCCAAATGAAAGCAAATTTGACGGCGGATTGACTCCAGTTAGTCTAGAACAGGAGGAGGAAACCAGATTCTGGACGGATCAGCGTCTAGACTTTTTGGTGACGTCACTCCAGGCCCAATATAAAAAGCGTTGCGGTAAACAAGTGGAGTTAGTCGATCAAGATTTCTGAAGTGGGAAAGATCGGTGCAGTTTTCCGAGTTGTGTTCAATGAAAGAAACTAGGGTGTCAAATTGTTGATATTTATCGGCGGACATAGATCCAGTCTGTGATTGCCTAGTTTCGATTAGCAACCGGAATAGGCATATGGTAGGCTATTAATCATATCTAACTTAGAGTATGATTAGGAATAGAGTACAGTACTGTGCGGTGATATAATGTATTATAGGTGCGGTGATATAATGTATTATAGGTGTGGTGATATAATGTATTATGATTAGTGATAGAATGTTCTATAAGTGCGGTGCTAGAAAGTATCATAGGAGCGTCGGCACTAGTATCCTATTGTGTGGCTTCAACTAGCTTGAGTGATATATCATTTTACTCAGGGAGTTGAGGACAATGTAGTGGAATAATAATTAGAGAGATTAAGGATGGTTGAGAGGGAGGAGAGGAATGTGAAATGGTAGGATCTTCCAGTAGGGCATCTGCTGGGTTTCTACCCGTTCCTTTATTCTTTCCTGGTGTTGCCATGTCTCAGATCATATGATGAGTTATTTGGCCGTATGACAGAGATCGGATCTCTGTTATAGATCTGAGTGCTGCTATTGGCCTACACTCACCTATTTCCGGCCAGGATTGAGTTGCCCTCACCATAGTATTCTCTATTCTACAGGTTCCATTTACAGGTCCATGTATGTGTGCTATGATATTCAACAGTGAAGCTAGAACACATCTTAGAAGATGATGGCTCAGAATTTGAAGACAGACGTTGCTGAGAGGCCGCTACATTGGGCTTATACCCAAGTTGGTAGCGGGAACCTGGCTTCTGCTGAGCAGGACATGCTGATGAGATTTATGTTTAGCAATTGATAGGTGTATCACTGAACAGTCAGAACATTGTATAAATACACTACTGATACCAGGAACATTCATACACATTTATACTGATATCTAGAACATTCAGAGTGTGGTGTTAATATGGGGAATATTTAAAACCAGTGTAACTAGATCCATTAAGATTTCCCCAGTAACAGTGACAATAGTCTTAGAATTTTTCTGATTAACAATCAGTTAAATAACAGAGGAAATTCATAGTGTAAAGCAGATTGAAGACTCTCATTAGACAGTGTTTGTCATGGATGTCCAAGCATCCTAGTGGTTCAAGAGACAACGGAGGAAGTCTTCACGGGACCGGAGAAGCATCACCTTGGTGAGGTTGCTTGTCTGGAATACATGGTGCTAGTGTGTTCTCAGCACAGTGATGTGAATGACTATACTCCTGAACACTGATCTGAGTCTATATACACTTTAGAACATACGTCACACATTCTACACCTTATACACACACGCACACTTCTCCTACATATACTCTTTGCTTTAATAAATTGCTTGGTTTTATTTGTTGAAGCTAGAGTTGTCACGGATGTTATGTTGGGGAAGAATGAGAGGGGCATGATCCAGAAGTGAGCAAGAGTGAGAAGAAGGTGTCTTCAGATTGAGGGAGTGTTGTGGACGGAGTCTGCTGGATATCTCCAGGATAGAGATACTGAATTAAAACAAATGTGGGTGTTGATTCCCCTCACTCCAGGGACGACACTAAAGTGGTAAAGAAGAACAAATAACTACTACGATATTTTTTACTTACGACATGAATTCCTCTGGGCATTAGTTTGGTATTTTTACTGTTGTGTTGTTTCTCAATTTCTACAGTTTTTTCTCGAGCCATGCTTATTTTGTCACCTTACATAATATTCTTCGTTGTCAGTGAATTTCTTCATATTTGGCAGGATTATTTTTGCTGAGTCTTCTTTTTCCTTTAGTCGTAATCTTTCTTCAGTCATCCATATCTTACGATCAACCTTCTTTAATTTTGGAATAGTTGTTTCTGCTGCCAAACTGATTGAATTCTTCAACATTTCCCATTGATCATCCACTTCTTGAAATAGGATCTCTAGATCAGATAATATATCAAATCTGTTCTTTACTTCTATGTTGAATTTGTTTTGTATTTCCTTGTCATTTCTCAATGTACACGATCGTATTTAGTGTTTCCTGTTATATACTTGACTTTGTTTAACTTTACCCTCAATGTGCCTGTAATTAATCTGTGATCACTGTAACAATCTGCATTGGGAACTGTTTTTGCAATTGTTAACGCATTTCGAAACCTTCTGCTAATCAGAGTGTAATCAATATGGTTTAGAATACTGCAGTCGGGACCCTCCGTGTCCATATTCTTCTAGGGTGCTGTTTAAATCGGGTGTTTCCTATAATCATTACCTGCTCTTTTGCCCATTCTATAAGTTTGCATCCTCTTTCGTTATGCTCTCCCAATCCATGGTTTCCTAATGTGCATTAATCACCTTGATTTCCGACTTGTGCATTGAAGTCACCCATTATAATATTTATTTCTGAATTTTTAAATTTCTTCGGAGCAGACTCATTGTCATTATAAAATTCCTCTGTACTATCTTCACTGGATTCTCCAGTCTGGGGCATATATTTGAATGACGTTTATGTTAAAAGGACTGCCAATTAATTTAACTTTAGAACGGGCACTCTTCCGCTGTTTATGCTTCACTTCGACACCGCAAGGTACAAGAGAAACAAGATGAGATGAGATGAAGAAATGAAGCAAATGACTGTGGCAAGCTTAATACATGGTTTTCATATCTCACTATGATCATCACCATTATCATAATAACCTATTTCACCAGTGTTAATGTTCTTTATTCATTTCCAGTTTTCTTTACAGCATATGTCAACATTATTATCGAATACCTGAAGAACTAAATTAGGCAAACATGTTTCGCCATATCTTGCGATCTCCAACAGCATGTTGGAGTGTTCTTGTATTGACAGCTTCCCATGCCATAACACAAGGATTTCAATAATCTTCTCACACCGTATTCCTCTATCTCTCTTCCCATACATTTTCTCAGTTGTCACGATATATTTCAGATTTTATTTTTCTTCTAATTTGGCCTGGAAATGACGACTGCCTATTTCTGATGTTTGTGATACGTTGACTTCGTATCTTAGCTTCATTCAAAGCTTGTAGACTACTCATTTTGAAATATTTAGAATTCCTCTGTAAAACCACATCTCTGAGGTCTCATAGTGATTTTGTTTTCAGTTGTTTACTAATTCTCGGTCCCTCTGTGGCGAAGAGGTTACGGACGCAATTCGTAATTCCACACATTGCCTTCGAAATACAGTTGTGGGCGATTTGTCAGCAAACCGCCTTGTATTGGTTTTTATAAACATTGAATGAGTGCCGGCAGTTCAGGAAGCAAGGGCAAACTACTGAACGTAAACTTGCCAAGAAATCACAAATAACCAAAAAATGCTTGGGTTGACTGCGGCGTCCTGTAAATGATATGCAACTAACTAACTACTAATTCTTCAAGATTCCAAACCATATGTTAAAACCGTTCAATGCTAGTTGCAAAAATTATTTATCTAACCTCCAATGACAGATCTTTATGGCATATGATACTATTCAATTTATAAATACAGCTTTTATTATTCTTGTCTAATTCTGTTCTTTAGCTCGGTGAATCGTCTTCCATTTGATGTTATTCATTTGTTTAGATACTTGATTTTCTGTACCAGTTCCAAATAAATACCACTGATGTTAATTGCCCACTTTGGTATGATCTGATCCTTTGATATGACCATTACTTTGAACTTCCATTTCTTCAAGCTGGGGGAATTTTTTTCAACAATTGTATTTGTTATTTATGGTTATTCATAACAACAATATTCCGATTAATACGGCGTCGTAAGCGTAGCTAAAGTTATTTATATTATGAGCACCAACCTCAGTCCTTGACGGTCTATGGGTATCAGTATGTGCTCATAGTAAAACATGAACATAGGTCAAGGGGTGGTGCACATCATTGTTACATTTAAAACATGTATATTGTTTAATTGTACCGTAATAGTTTTCTTCTTTGGGTCTGTGATGTGATAGCTTCTTTACATTTGTAGGACTAGAGCAAGGAATTTATCACAACAGAAATGATCAATGCCTTAAAATAATATGGAATAGACAAGGTCACCAGACTGCTGAACACAAAATATGATACTGGAGAAATACCTCCTGACTGATGTACTTCTATATTTATTATAATCCCAAACACACAATCTTCCTACCAGATCTATGCTACCAATGCGAAACCTGGACAATGACAGAAAAAGAGAAAAGAAAAATTACAACAGAAATGAGATTCCTGAGAAGAATACTCAACGTATCAACTATAGAGAAGATCAGAAATGAAGAAATCAGGACTAAAGTTGGGGTTTACAGGAGTGCTAGATTTTATCAGGAAAGAGCAGGTTAAATGGTGTGGCCATATAACTAGGTTACCAACTAACAGTATACCTCAACAAGCAATGAGGTACCGACCAGACGGAAGTAGAGGAAGAGGCCGACCAAGTAAACGGTGGATAGAGGGAATTAAAGAGACTATGAGAACCTCGATATATGAAGCCCATACACAGGCACACTCCCGCTTCTTTATGCTTCACATCGACACCGCAAGGTACAAGAGGAACCTAAAGATATGAAATGGTGAGATAAGATTGTAATCCCAAAGATATCAGGAGCCTTGGAATGGGACCAGCATCGAACAATTAGTATAATTAGTCACATCACGAATATTTTGCTATGAATCACCATGCAAAGAGTTAGGAAGAAAATACAACCCGAAATAGGAGAAGAACAATGTGGGTTTAAAGAAGGTAAGGGTACAGTAGTAGACACCTTGCAGTCTTGACAGACCAAAGTATGTGAGTGAAATGTGGCCAATATTCCAACACAATGTCTGGGCAGAGCTTCAGAGATCATGTGATGCCCAAACGACATGATCCCTCCCTCGGCCTAGTCTTGTGTATTCCAGAGGAATGGGTAACCAATACGTCTGGCACAAGGTAGGCTGCAGACGCTGGCGGCTCAGCGTCAATCCACCGAGACCTCACCACCACGAGCCGGTGGCGAGTTATGGCCAGACCCTGACACCCAAGGGACCCGGCTTAGAGGCGTTCAGCCATGTCCCACAGGTGAGGGCCTTGTACGTGCCCGGACCATGAGGGCGCGCACATCTGTCATCACAAGTGTCCGGACCTGTGGAAAGCGTGCACTATCGTCAGACTCCCCGCCTGACTTATAGCGGTCCCCGCGACCAGCGGGAATAGGCCCGCCATAGCTACCGCAGGAGATATTTCCTGTCTGTTTGCAAGCAAATCTCCCATACTTCCACTGTGCGGATCTCGCGACCAGCGAGAATAGGCCCGCCGGAGATTATGCTCGTCTGTTGCGAACAAATCTCTACCGAGTGACTGAATAAGTAAAGAAACGATAAAAGTAGTGGTATTTCAATTGCGCTTGCGCTCCCACCTATGCTACACCCTTCATGTAAATGCGGTATATATACTGAGAACAGTAATTGAACGTTCTATAGAAGTAAACAAAAATCTACACTTTTGCTTTATTGACTACACAAAGGCTTTCGATAAAGTGAGACATGTCGCCATGTTAAGGATGCTTGAAGATCTACAAATTGATGGAAAAGACCTTAGACGTGTAAAAAAATCCAACGTATATTGGAAACAACAAGCTGCCACAAAGATTGATAATGAAGTAGGTCAATATCAACCTATTAATAGAGGTGTGCGACAGGTATGTGTAATGTCTTCAGATAGTTTTTTCTCTATATAATGAAAATATTTTTTTCAGAAATTTAGAAGATATAAGGGAAATCACCATTAGATATGCGGATGGTACAGTATTGATTGCAGACAATGAGCAGGATCTGCAACATTTAGTAGATGCGGTTGTTGCACACAGTGAACAACTTAAGTTAGAATTAAATTGTAAGAAGATACAGGTTATGGTCGTCACTAGGAAGAAGGAAATACAATAATGCAATATACAAGTACATGGGAATATTCTTAAACAGGTGAATCGGTACAATTTTCTCGTGATAGTCGTAACATCTTATGGGAGATGTCTTGAAGAGATTGTAACAAGAATCGCCATGGTAAAGATAGGCTTTTGCAAAACTGAAAACATACTGACCAATAAAGAGATTACATTTCATTGAGAAAAACGAGTGTTGACGTGCTACATAGAACCTATACTTTTGTATAAATGTGAAACGTGGAAAATGAGCAGACAGACTGAAAAACATCTAATTGCTGTGGAAATTTGGTTTCTGTGGAAAATGCAAAGAATATCATGGACAGGCAGAAAAACAAATTACCATGTCCTAAAAAAAGCAGATGACCACCTTAAACTGATTAGAGAAATTAGACGTATACAGTCACAATTTTTGGACACGTTATGAGAAGAAATAAATTGGAGAACTTAGTGACAATAGGCACGATTGAGGGCAACACATTGGGTTAATATAGCAACTGTCAGTAAATAGAGGGAACAGAAAAGTTAATGTAGCAACTGTCAGGAACTCTAGAAGTAACTAAGAGATTTAATGTAGCAGTTGTCAGTAATAGATGGAACAAACAAGTTAATATAGCAGCTGTCAGTAATAGATGGAACAAACAAGTTAATGTAGCAGCTGTCAGTAATAGATGGAACAAACAAGTTAATGTAGCAGCTGCCAGGAACTCTAGAAGTAACTAAGAGATTTAATGTAGCAGTTGTCAGTAATAGATGGAACAAACAAGTTAATGTAGCAGCTGTCAGTAATAGATGGAACAAACAAGTTAATGTAGCAGCTGTCAGTAATAGATGGAACAAACAAGTTAATGTAGCAGCTGCCAGGAACTCTAGAAGTAACTAAGAGATTTAATGTAGCAGTTGTCAGGAACTCTAGAAGTAACTAAGAGATTTAATGAAGCAGTTGTCAGTAATAGATGGAACAAACAAGTTAATGTATCAGCTGTCAGTAATAGATGGAACAAACAAGTTAATGTAGCAGCTGTCAGTAATAGATGGAACAAACAAGTTAATGTAGCAGCTGCCAGGAACTCTAGAAATAACTAAGAGATTTAATGTAGCAGTTGTCAGTAATAGATGGAACAAACAAGTTAATGTAGCAGCTGCCAGGAATTCTAGAAGTAACAAAGAGATTTGATGTTGCAGTTGTCAGTAATAGGTGAAACAAACAAGTTAATGTAGGAGCTGCCAGGAACTCTAGAAGTAACTAAGAGATTTAATGTAGCAGTTATCAGGAACTCTAGAAGTAACTAAGAGATTTAATGTAGCAGTTGTCAGTAATAGATGGAACAAACAAGTTAATGTAGCAACTGTCAGGAACTCTAGAAGTAACTAAGAGATTTAATGTAGCAGTTGTCAGTAATAGATGGAACAAACAAGTTAATGTAGCAGCTGTCAGGAATTCTAGAAGTAACTAAGAGATTTAATGTAGCAGTTGTCAGTAATAGATGGAACAAACAAGTTAATGTAGCAGTTGTCAGGAACTCTAGAAGTAACTAAGAGATTTAATGTAGCAGTTGTCAGTAATAGATGGAACAAACAAGTTAATGTAGCAGTTGTCAGGAATTCTAGAAGTAACTAAGAGATTTAATGTAGCGGTTGTCAGTAATAGATGGAACAAACAAGTTAATGTAGCAGTTGTCAGGAACTCTAGAAGTAACTAAGAGATTTAATGTAGCAGCTGTCAGTAATAGATGGAACAAACAAGTTAATGTAGCAGCTGTCAGGAATTCTAGAAGTAACTACGAGATTTAATGTAGCAGTTGTCAGGAACTCTAGAAGTAACTAGGAGATTTAATGTAGCAGTTGTCAGGAAATCTAGAAGTAACTAAGAGATTTAATGTAGCAGTTGTCAGTAATAGATGGAACAAACAAGTTAATGTAGCAGCTGCCAGGAATTCTAGAAGTAACTAAGAGATTTAATGTAGCAGTTGCCAGTAATAGATGGAACAAACAAGTTAATGTGCAGCTGCCAGGAACTCTAGAAGTAACTAAGAGATTTAATGTAGCAGTTATCAGGAACTCTAGAAGTAACTAAGAGATTTAATGTAGCAGTTGTCAGTAATAGATGGAACAAACAAGTTAATGTAGCAACTGTCAGGAACTCTAGAAGTAACTAAGAGATTTAATGTAGCAGTTGTCAGTAATAGATGGAACAAACAAGTTAATGTAGCAGCTGCCAGGAACTCTAGAAGTAACTAAGAGATTTAATGTAGCAGTTATCAGGAACTCTAGAAGTAACTAAGAGATTTAATGTAGCAGTTGTCAGTAATAGATGGAACAAACAAGTTAATGTAGCAACTGTCAGGAACTCTAGAAGTAACTAAGAGATTTAATGTAGCAGTTGTCAGTAATAGATGGAACAAACAAGTTAATGTAGCAGCTGTCAGGAATTCTAGAAGTAGCTAAGAGATTTAATGAAGCAGTTGTCAGTAATAGATGGAACAAACAAGTTAATGTAGCAGTTGTCAGGAACTCTAGAAGTAACTAAGAGATTTAATGTAGCAGTTGTCAGTAATAGATGGAACAAACAAGTTAATGTAGCAGCTGTCAGGAATTCTAGAAGTAACTAAGAGATTTAATGTAGCAGTTGTCAGTAACAGATGGAACAAACAAGTTAATGTAGCAGCTGTCAGGAACTCTAGAAGTAACTAAGAGATTTAATGTAGCAGTTGTCAGTAATAGATGGAACAAACAAATTAATGTAGCAGTTGTCAGGAACTCTAGAAGTAACTAAGAGATTTAATGTAGCAGCTGTCAGTAATAGATGGAAGAAACAAGTTATTGTAGCAGCTGTCAGGAACTCTTGAAGTAACTAAGAGATTTAATGTAGCAGTTGTCAGGAACTCTAGAAGTAACTAAGAGATTTAATGTAGCAGTTGTCAGTAATAGATGGAACAAACAAGTTAATGTAGCAGTTGTCAGGAACTCTAGAAGTAACTAAGAGATTTAATGTAGCAGTTGTCAGTAATAGATGGAACAAACAAGTTAATGTAGCAGCTGCCAGGAACTCTAGAAGTAACTAAGAGATTTAATGTAGCAGTTATCAGGAACTCTAGAAGTAACTAAGAGATTTAATGTAGCAGTTGTCAGTAATAGATGGAACAAACAAGTTAATGTAGCAGCTGTCAGGAATTCTAGAAGTAGCTAAGAGATTTAATGAAGCAGTTGTCAGTAATAGATGGAACAAACAAGTTAATGTAGCAGTTGTCAGGAACTCTAGAAGTAACTAAGAGATTTAATTGTAGCAGTTGTCAGTAATAGATGGAACAAACAAGTTAATGTAGCAGCTGTCAGGAATTCTAGAAGTAACTAAGAGATTTAATGTAGCAGTTGTCAGTAACAGATGGAACAAACAAGTTAATGTAGCAGCTGTCAGGAACTCTAGAAGTAACTAAGAGATTTAATGTAGCAGTTGTCAGTAATAGATGGAACAAACAAAATTAATGTAGCAGTTGTCAGGAACTCTAGAAGTAACTAAGAGATTTAATGTAGCAGCTGTCAGTAATAGATGGAAGAAACAAGTTATTGTAGCAGCTGTCAGGAACTCTTGAAGTAACTAAGAGATTTAATGTAGCAGTTGTCAGGAACTCTAGAAGTAACTAAGAGATTTAATGTAGCAGTTGTCAGTAATAGATGGAACAAACAAGTTAATGTAGCAGTTGTCAGGAACTCTAGAAGTAACTAAGAGATTTAATGTAGCAGTTGTCAGTAATAGATGGAACAAACAAGTTAATGTAGCAGCTGTCAGGAATTCTAGAAGTAACTAAGAGATTTAATGTAGCAGTTGTCAGTAACTCTAGAAGTAACTAAGAGATTTAATGTAGCAGTTGTCAGTAATAGATGGAACAAACAAGTTAATGTAGCAGCTGTCCAGAATTCTAGAAGTAACTAAGAGATTTAATGTAGCAGTTTTCAGGAACTCTAGAAGTAACTAAGAGATTTGATGTAGCAGTTGTCAGTAATAGATGGGACAAACAAGTTAATGTAGCAACTGTCAGGAACTCTAGAAGTAACTAAGAGATTTAATGTAGCAGTTGTCAGTAATAGATGGAACAAACAAGTTAATGTAGCAACTGTCAGGAACTCTAGAAGTAACTAAGAGATTTAATGTAGCAGTTGTCAGTAATAGATGGAACAAACAAGTTAATGTAGCAGCTGCCAGGAACTCTAGAAGTAACTAAGAGATTTAATGTAGCAGTTATCAGGAACTCTAGAAGTAACTAAGAGATTTAATGTAGCAGTTGTCAGTAATAGATGGAACAAACAAGTTAATGTAGCAACTGTCAGGAACTCTAGAAGTAACTAAGAGATTTAATGTAGCAGTTGTCAGTAATAGATGGAACAAACAAGTTAATGTAGCAGCTGTCAGGAATTCTAGAAGTAGCTAAGAGATTTAATGAAGCAGTTGTCAGTAATAGATGGAACAAACAAGTTAATGTAGCAGTTGTCAGGAACTCTAGAAGTAACTAATAGATTTAATGTAGCAGTTGTCAGTAATAGATGGAATAAACAAGTTAATGTAGCAGTTGTCAGGAATTCTAGAAGTAACTAAGAGATTTAATGTAGCAGTTGTCAGTAACAGATGGAACAAACAAGTTAATGTAGCAGCTGTCAGGAACTCTAGAAGTAACTAAGAGATTTAATGTAGCAGTTGTCAGTAATAGATGGAACAAACAAATTAATGTAGCAGTTGTCAGGAACTCTAGAAGTAACTAAGAGATTTAATGTAGCAGCTGTCAGTAATAGATGGAAGAAACAAGTTATTGTAGCAGCTGTCAGGAACTCTAGAAGTAACTAAGAGATTTAATGTAGCAGTTGTCAGGAACTCTAGAAGTAACTAAGAGATTTAATGTAGCAGTTGTCAGTAATAGATGCAACAAACAAGTTAATGTAGCAGTTGTCAGGAACTCTAGAAGTAACTAAGAGATTTAATGTAGCAGTTGTCAGTAATAGATGGAACAAACAAGTTAATGTAGCAGCTGTCAGGAATTCTAGAAGTAACTAAGAGATTTAATGTAGCAGTTGTCAGGAACTCTAGAAGTAACTAAGAGATTTAATGTAGCAGTTGTCAGTAATAGATGGAACAAACAAGTTAATGTAGCAGCTGTCCAGAATTCTAGAAGTAACTAAGAGATTTAATGTAGCAGTTTTCAGGAACTCTAGAAGTAACTAAGAGATTTGATGTAGCAGTTGTCAGTAATAGATGGGACAAACAAGTTAATGTAGCAACTGTCAGGAACTCTAGAAGTAACTAAGAGATTTAATGTAGCAGTTGTCAGTAATAGATGGAACAAACAAGTTAATGTAGCAGCTGTCAGGAATTCTAGAAGTAACTAAGAGATTTAATGTAGCAGCTGTCAGGAATTCTAGAAGTAACTAAGAGATTTAATGTAGCAGTTGTCAGTAATAGATGGAACAAACAAGTTAATGTAGCAGCTGCCAGGAACACTAGAAGAAAAAAGAAAGTTACTGTAGTCACTGTCAGGAATATAGGAAAATTTGGCAGTTAATGTTTCAACTTTCAAGAATAGAGGGAACTAAGAAAGTTCATATACGCCACGGTCAGGAAGAGAGGAACAAAGAAAGTTAATGTATCCAATATCATGAATAGAGGGAACAAAGAAAGTTAATGTATCCTATATCATGAATAGAGGGAACTAAGAAAGTTAATGTGTCCAATATCATGAATAGAGGGAACTAAGAAAGTTAATGTATCCAATATCATGAATAGAGGGAACTAAGACAGTTAATGTATCCAATATCATGAATAGAGGGAACTAAGAAAGTTAATGTATCTAATATGATGAATAGAGGGAACAAAAATAGTTAATGTATCCAATATCATGAATAGAGGGAACTAACAAAGTTAATGTGTCACTGTCAGGAATAGAGGGAACTAAGAAAGTTAATGTATCCAATATCATGAATAGAGGGAACAAAGAAAGTTAATGTATTGAATATCATGAATAGAGGGAACTAAGAAAGTTAATGTGTCAAATATCATGAATAGAGGGAACTAAGAAAGTTAATGTATCCAATATCATAGACAGAGGGAACAAAGAAAGTTAATGTATCCAATATCATGAACAGAGGGAACTAAGAAAGTTAATGTGTCACTGTCAGGAATAGAGGGAACTAAGAAAGTTAATGTATCCAATATCATGAATAGAGGGAACAAAGAAAGTTAATGTATCCAATATCATGAATAGAGGGAACAAAGAAAGTTAATGTATCCAATATCATGAATAGAGGGAACTAAGAAAGTTAATGTGTCACTGTCAGGAATAGAGGGAACTAAGAAAGTTAATGTATCCAATATCATGAATAGAGGGAACTAAAAAAAAAAGTTAATGTATCCAATATCATGAATAGAGGGAACTAAGAAAGTTAATGTATCCAATATCATGAATAGAGGGAACTAAGATAGTTAATGTATCCAATATCATGAATAGAGGGAACTAAGAAAGTTAATGTGTCACTGTCAGGAATAGAGGGAACTAAGAAAGTTAATGTATCCAATATCATGAATAGATGGAACAAAGAAAGTTACTGTATCCAATATCATGAATAGAGGGAACTAAGAAAGTTAATGTGTCACTGTCAGGAATAGAGGGAACTAAGAAAGTTAATGTATCCAATATCATGAATAGAGGGAACAAAGAAAGTTAATGTATCGAATATCATGAATAGAGGGAACTAAGAAAGTTAATGTGTCCAATATCATGAATAGAGGGAACTAAGAAAGTTAATGTATCCAATATCATGAATAGAGGGAACAAAGAAAGTTAAAGTATCCAATATCATGAATAGAGGGAACTAAGAAAGTTAATGTATCCAATATCATGAATAGAGGGAACTAAGAAAGTTAATGTATCCAATATCATGAATAGAGGGAACAAAGAAAGTTACTGTATCCAATATCATGAATAGAGGGAACAAAGAAAGTTAATGTATCCAATATCATGAATAGAGGGAACTAATAAAGTTAATGTGTCACTGTCAGGAATAGAGGGAACTAAGAAAGTTAGTGTATCCAATATCATGAATAGAGAGAACAAAGAAAGTTAATGTATCCACTATCATTAATAAAGGGAACTAAGAAAGTTAATGTGTCCAATATCATGAATAGAGGGAACAAAGAAAGTTGATGTATCCAATATCATGAATAGAGGGAACTAAGAAAGTTAATGTATCCAATATCATGAATAGAGGGAACAAAGAAAGTTAATGTATCCAATATCATGAATAGATGGAACTAAGAAAGTTAATGTATCCAATATCATGAATAGAGGGAACTAAGAAAGTTAATGTGTCACTGTCAGGAATAGAGGGAACTAAGAAAGTTAATGTATCCAATATCATGAATAGAGGGAACTAAGAAAGTTAATGTATCCAATATCATGAATAGAGGGAACAAAAAAGTTAATGTATCCAATATCATGAATAGAGGGAACTAAGAAAGTTAATGTGTCCAATATCATGAATAGAGGGAACTAAGAAAGTTAATGTATCCAATATCATGAATAGAGGGAGCTAAGAAAGTTAATGTATCCAATATCATGAATAGAGGGAACTAAGAAAGTTAATGATTCCAATATCATGAATAGAGGGAACTAAGAAAGTTAATGTATCCAATATCATGAATAGAGGGAACTAAGAAAGTTAATGTATCCAATATCATGAATAGAGGGAACTAAGAAAGTTAATGTATCCAATATCATGAATAGAGGGAACTAAGAAAGTTAATGTATCCAATATCGTGAATAGAGGGAACAAAGAAAGTTAATGTATCCAATATCATGAATAGAGGGAAATAAGAAAGTTAATGTATCCAATATCAGGAATAGAGGGAACTAAGAAAGTTAATGTATCCAATATCATGAATAGAGGGAACAAAGAAAGTTAATGTATCCAATATCATGAATAGAGGGAACTAAGAAAGTTAATGTGTCCAATATCATTAATAGAAGGAACTAAGAAAGTTAATGTATCCAATATCATGAATAGAGGGAACAAAGAAAGTTAATGTATCCAATATCATGAATAGAGGGAACTAAGAAAGTTAATGTATCCAAGATCATGAATAGAGGGAACAAAGAAAGTTAATATATCCAATATCATGAATATAGGGAACAAAGAAAGTTAATGTATCCAATATCATGAATAGAGGGAACTAAGAAAGTTAATGTGTCACTGTCAGGAATAGAGGGAACTAAGAAAGTTAATGTATCCAATATCATGAATAGAGGGAACAAAGAAATTTAATGTATCCAATATCATGAATAGAGGGAACTAAGACAGTTAATGTGTCCAATATCATGAATAGAGGGAACTAAGAAAGTTAATGTATCCAATATCATGAATAGAGGGAACAAAGAAAGTTAATGTATCCAATATCATGAATAGAGGGAACTAAGAAAGTTAATGTGTCCAATATCATGAATAGAGGGAACTAAGAAAGTTAATGTAGCCAATATCATGAATAGAGTGAACAAAGAAAGTTAATGTATCCAATATCATGAATAGAGGGAACTAAGAAATTTAATGTGTCCAATATCGTGAATAGAGGGAACTAAGAAAGTTAATGTGTCCAATATCATGAATAGAGGGAACTAAGAAAGTTAATGTGTCCAATATCATGAATAGAGGGAACTAAGAAAGTTAATGTATCGAATATCATGAATAGAGGGAACTAAGAATGTTAATGTGTCCAATATCATGAATAGAGGGAACTAAGAAAGTTAATGTGTCCAATATCATGAATAGAGGGAACAAAGAAAGTTAATGTATCCAATATCATGAATAGAGGGAACTAAGAAAGTTAATGATTCCAATATCATGAATAGAGGGAACTAAGAAAGTTAATGTATCCAATATCATGAATAGAGGGACCTAAGAAAGTTAATGTGTCCAATATCATGAATAGAGGGAACTAAGAAAGTTAATGTATCCAATATCATGAATAGAGGGAACTAAGAAAGTTAATGTGTCACTGTCAGGAATAGAGGAATGATAAAACTGTGTCATGTAATGAGCGACTAATCCATACATAATGACCTACTTGATACATGATAATGTATCCATGCATTAACAGGTTTTGGTAC
>JACEFZ010005201.1:0-5000 GCA_014155875.1 Cepaea nemoralis | reverse complement strand
TTGCAGGGCCGACACATAGCGCTCTGGTGCTGGGCTCACCGAGGGAATCGTCACGCCGTACTTATAGCTGCTTTAAATCCTCACTTCAATATATTGGGCATTTCGTTCGCCCCGGGCCGTTCCCGCACAAACCAGACCGGTCTGCAGACAGTATTCACTCAGCGAGTTTTCGTTTCGGACATGGGCTTTGTCGTTGTGCCCATCAGAGCTGTTCCAGGCACGACGGACATTCGGAAAACTACCTAGTCAGAGCTGTTCCGAACAAGAGCGGCATTCGGAAATTAGGTAGATTATCCTAGCACGAGGGAAGACTAGTTAGAGCTTTTCCGGTCACGAAGGACATTTCACTTGGACGTAATTGCGTAGTGCCATTTTTATTGTGCCGCCCTTAGGCTGGCACTTCCGACTTCAGCGGACATTTTTTAATGAGGTTAGCCTTCCTCAGGTTTCGAGACAAGTTAGACTCTTATTTCGACTTCCACATAGCAAGCTTTTGCTTCGGTCTGCCACGTAATGGATTCGCAAGCCAAGCGTTCAATTTAATGTCAACGAGACAATTTTTCACCTTTGACTACACTCACTCCATGAGTACGGTTACAGATTTTCATCGGAACGTGCGACCGCGGTGTTTTTCCACCTTGAGTACTCGCTCACAAGGTAGGCTACATGTGCTGCCGGCTCCGCACCTTACCTCCGTGAGTCTGTGGGCGAGAAACGGCCAGGCCCTCTCATCCGGGGATCCCTCATATACTCCAGCTAAGAGCCATCGAACGAAAAGCTGCACCAAGCATGTAGCGTGCTCAGCACCTCACCTCAATTTTGATGTAGGTATGTGTCGGCCAGGCTCTCACATCCGAGGGTTTATGGCTTAGAGACGTTCAGCCATACCTCTCGGCTGAGAGCCTTAGAGGTTGTGTCCAGCCAGATTATTGGCATCGTTCGCCTGATTTAGACTGCTATCTTCTGTCTACCTGCAGAGCAGCAGGTTGTGTCTCTCTTAGTCTGGTCCCTATCCCAAGAGCTTTCCAATATGTAGTTAATATCCACCGGCATAGAGCTTGGGGTCAGCGGGACACTCAACCTCCCCCACCACGGCAAGGTGGAGACACATCGGGGGAGTTTTGAAAATTGACCTTCCGGGTTGACCCAGTCTAAACATGGATACCAGAAAATGTTTTGGGAAGCAAAAGCGGTCAAGGTCATACCGACCACATCACAAACCCAGTGCCGACTGGTCTATAAAATGTGTCTCTAACGCCAAATGCCAGAAAAGCGTGTAAAGGAGTCTCTTTTGCTTTTGGTTTTTTAAGTAGAAGAATGAAAACCGCCATAAATTTCTACTTGTTCAACTAAATAGGTTTTATTCACATAGCCTTTCAAATTAAAGCAACAATTAAATTTGCTTCAATTACACAGCCTATGACAGTAAAGTGAATGGCCCTTTCCCATTCCTTAAGACATAATGCGCATAGTATAGTTTATATACTTCCACAGACCTAATCTTTCACACTATGACAGATGTGATCAACAGATGTGATCAACAACTCCTGGCCTGTCTTTACTTCACATGATATTTTACGGTACCAATTTTAGGCTGGGATGACCCTCCAACCCAGGTCAGCTTAATACAATGCGTGTCGATGGAGAGATTCGAACAGCCACCATGTCAGTAGGCATACAACCTTTACCGACGTGATTTTGACCACATCACCCGTTGAGTGCCGAGCAGTCTAAAACCAGTCTGGTCTAAACTCAATGAGCAGGTAGAAAAACCACATGTGCTTCAGTTAGACATAGACTGTCAAAACAATTGAGAACTGGGTGACAACTGTAAAGATTAAGGGGAAAAGAAAAAGGGGGGGGGGGGGAGTAAATATCTGGTTAGCTTGGAGACATGGCATGGTCGAGGCAAGAACACGGAGCTGGTCCATGACTCTGGTGATCGTGTGAGATGGCGAAACATGACCACCCACGCGTATCGGCATGGCACATGATGGATAAATGAAGTATCATACACCTAATTCACCTCATGGACAGGCGACCAACTTCAACTATATCATCATCATTATGATGTAGCACGTCCTACGCTAAACGTTATCCTCACCACGGCCAGCAGGACACATTCGTAATGGTTTGCTAGATCTCTAAACTCGCGCATGTTCATACCCAGGCTGTCTTCGGGTTTGCCAGATCTCCTGTCTCGCGCATGTTCATACCCAGACTGTCTTCGTGGTCCTGGTCGACCCATGCTTTCTCTTTCTTCTATGAACCACGCCTTCAAAAATTATTCTTGTGTAAACACTGTTTGCCTAGCCTGTTTTCCTACCACTGTTTTCCTAGCCTGTTTTCCTACCACTGTTTTCCTAGCCTGTTTTCCTAACCACTGTTGTCCCAACTAGTTTTCCTAAGCACTGTTTTCCTAGCCGGTGTGATGTTGAATATGACCGGAGTATTTCAGTTTCCGAGATGTGATGCTATTTATGTCACTAGGCATATTATTTCATGGAGAGAAATTACAGACAGCGGCCAGTTTCGAATATTTATGTTTACTGTTGACAGACAATGGAAATACGATGACAGGATGTAAACAAGAGCATTGTTCTATAAAAACTAAAGCAGTTAGCACGTGTGTTTACTTGAACGGATAGAACAAACGAAGTCAGAGCAGTGAGACCATTTTTTTTCGGATATCCTATTTACAGGATATCGCTCTCAACACCAGCATTTTACCGCTGTTGTTGATGTCTTGGCAAGATAACACTCAGTAGTTTGCCATTGCTTTCTGGGCAACCGGTTCACATACCCCTGTAAGTAATTAACGCGACGTGATCCGCTACTGAATCTCGCGCAGCTGTGTTCCTCACGTTGATATACTGGATTCCGGAGACAGTCGTTAACGCCTTCGCCAGGGAGAACGGCACTGAGACCAAACATGCTCGTATTTCATTAGAGGAAATACGGATAGACGGCAACGTGGTCGTGGCGCATCATGCTCTTGCTTGCTTGCTTGCTTGCTTACTTGCGTTCACTGACTGTGAATTCCAACGTGAAGTCCTGTATGTCGGATGAAGACATCCTGTTGTCCAACATCAGTGTGATATCATACAGGACCTCAGGTTTGCGCAAGTATCTGTTGTCCCATGTCTGGCTCATTGGTGTGCAGACTGGTGGTTTTTGCCGTGCAGCTATCCTACTACGTTAGCCAGGACCCCGGAAGGACCTGTTGCCCAGGACGCACGGCTAGGACGTGTTAGTAGGTCTTGGCCAGTATAAAACTTGGCCCTGAAGCCTTGGAAACACCTCTACGTCCCATGCGCTTGCTATTCATTATCTGGTTCGCTGACGATGGAGTACAGGGGTTTGTTCCATTCAACGGTCAACTGAACCTCAGTGTTGACTCCTTGTTCAGAAAGCAATGGCAAACTAGTGGACCTTTGCTTAGTAAATCAACCTGGTGTTGAGGTGTTGGGGTGTTGGGGTATTGAGGTTGTCGCAACCTCTTGCAAATGACATGTAACCTGTTTTTGTTTTTTTTAAATATTTCCCAATGCTTATCCAACAGTCTCTTCGAGTCTTCCGTTTATTTTCTAACAGAAACTGTCTTACTCGTATCCAATTTTAATGCAACATTTTCTATCGGGTCTCCCTGGCGAAGGTGTTAATGAATTTCTCCGTAATCCCGTATATCCACGTGAAAGAACATAGCTGCGCGAGATTCGGCAGCGGATCGCGTTGGTTACTTGCGGGGTATGCGAGCCGGTCGCTCAGAAAGCAATCAGAAACTACATGAACTGAGCGTAATCTTGCCAAGAACATCAACAACAGCTGGAAAATGCTGGTGTTGACTGCAACGTCATATAAGGAATATGCAACTTTTTTTTTTTAATCCACATTTACAGGCACTGAATGAGTCCCCTAGATTTATCCAATAGTCTCTTAAACGTGTTTATTGTGCTAATTCCATGCTTCTAATAGACCAATTGGAACTCAACGAGTGACGACGTTAATCTTATGTCGGCCGCGTTCACTTCTCATAACATTTCTGGTAACAATGTTAGATTGAGTGGACCTGCGAAATCATTCAAATGTTTAAAAAGTCCGCCTTAACTGGGATTCGAACACATGATCATCGGACCGGTAGGAAGAGTGTTAACCTTTCAGCTTTGGGACTATATAACTTAGGTAGCGCTTTGGTTGGGTCAGAATAATTTAAAGTCATTTCTTCTTCTTCTTTCGTTCGCTTTAAATTTTTCTGTATCTGCTATGTTGTCTCTTACGGGAAATTCACTGTCTTTTTGTTTAGTTCTCTCAGTGGTCCATCTGTCACTGTTGTTTCTCTACGCCAGAAAGATTGTCTAGAGTTGTCGCATTTGGAGAAGTCTTGGATTATGTGATCTGCTGTTTCTGGCGCCAATCCACATGTGTTCATGGCTGATTCGCCAATGTTTAAAGTAACAATTCTGATAGAGTTGGTCAATATAATGACTGGATTTGATAGAACGAGTTAAAAGAAGCATATAATGTGTGAGGTAAACAATAACTGCATTGCCATTTGCTAGGTGTTGAATAAGTTAACTCTTCGTAAATCATACGCTATTTGATGGGACACAAAGGTGGCTCCGGTAGGAGAAACTCAGCAGTTTTAACATTCAGTGAAATATATGCTTCCGCGGCTTCCTTTTTTATACAATGTATAACTAGTACTCCGTTCAAGTATCTCCACAAGTCACGTCTAGTAATCTGCGTGTTGATATGTGATGGAATATACATTAACTTCTTGAAGTGAAGCAGTAAGCTTCAAAATCATTAAACAAACATTACTCTAAAAAATGAGCTTTTGAAAAAGCGATTTATGAGCGCGTAGAAAGTTAAAGTTTGCATGTCCTTTGCAGAATATCACAATCAAACCAAGAATGTTTTGACAGATTGCGATTTTCTAGGCAATCTTTACTTTCAGCAGTTTGCCATTGCTTTCTGACGAAATTTAAGCAAAGGATCTG
>JACEFZ010005200.1:0-21198 GCA_014155875.1 Cepaea nemoralis | reverse complement strand
AATACAAAAAAATGACCCCTGAAATTTATATAAACCGTGTTTCTGTATGACAGGGAATGAAGTACGTGGCAGAGCTTGGTAAAAATGGTCCTAAAAAAACGATTGGGGGAAATTTATATTGGAGAAAACTAACAACGATTGAAAAGGGCCCCTGATGATAATGAAAATTTTAGAACAAAATTTACAATGGAAAATGTAAAAGAAAAAAATATAGTCATTTCAGAAAATGAGAAAACAAAATATTGACAAACTAAAATATGAGTGGGAAAAACAGGTGGCTGCAAAACTGAGAGATTTTGGGAAAGGGTTTGGGACGGGAACCGATGGCATAAAGAATTGACCCCCAGAGTTGATTTAGAGCGCCATGACCCGAGATCTGTGGAGAGACATAAACACCTACGTCAGTTGACAGGGAACATGCTGATGTTGCTGGATATACAACTCCTTTATGAACAGGTCACTCACATGGAATGAAGAAGTTCCTGGACCTGAAATGCCATGCTACTCCTTACAGCGACACGGGCAATTTTAAATACAGGGTGGGGATAACGTTTCTACTGTGGATTTCTTTTTTTTTTTAAATGACCTGGGCTCTCAGGTTGCCCTATCCTAAAATGCGTACCAGGCAGTGTCTTGTGAAGTAAAAGCGTGTTACTGACCTCATCAGCCTCCGAGTACCGACTGGTCTATAGACACACGGGGCAATAACCATATGCCCATGCACACGGTTTCTACACTTTTTACTTTAGACAAGACTGGTATAGTGCTTTTCACTATTCCGTAATACGGCAATTTAAAGGATTTCGGCTAGAACAAAGCATAAGGTAAACGTATCAGAGTTAAACGAACAATATAAGCAAACAAACAAAAGTAAAAATTGTGAGAACATGCATTTTATTGCGGTAACACGGATGTAAATAATGAGCCATCGCTTAAAATAAAACCGACAATTTAGAAATTTAGAAACTACAAGTTTTTTTTTTTTTCGCATATTCTTTACAGGACATCGCTGTCAAGAACAGCATCTTTCAGCTGATTGTTGATTTATTGGCAATATTACGCACAGTAGTTTACCTACAAGTTACAGAAAGAAATAACATAATACGTAGATCAGGAAGAAGAACAGTAGTGATGTGTTATTGAATGTCGACTAAAACTGGCTTATACATAGCTGTCATGTCTTGGAAACTGACATACTTAGGCTGAATGCAACTTCACAGTGACTAGAAACAATAGTAATAGAAGTCACGGTTCACGGATAAAAGGGCAGTGCTCTTAACATCACGGGGATGTTCACAGAAGATTACAGGTACCCACGGCATGCACAAACACGGGGCTTGGAACTGACAGAATATCGAGAGTCTGTCTGACGTTCTGTAACAGAGCTGCTACATAATGATTGTGTGTCCACATAAAAATGCCGGTTTTGGTCTGACGTATCGAAAAGTGTAATTACTTCAACTCTAACAGGGCACATTTCATTTTCTAAACAACGGAGTTCATATTATGATGACGTTTGTCATGGATGTAATGCGCAGTACTCTGGTTGTGTTATTTTCGTTTGGTAATAATGTGTATATTCCCCATATAACTTCAAACAGCACCGATATAGTTTTCATGAAAACATAAATAGAACATATTAAACATTCAAACTTCAGTAAGAATGAACAATAGTGGGGCAAACAAGGCAGACAAAATTTCAGACATTGTTTATATTTGCCAACAACAGGTACCAGTCAATGCTCTGAGAAGTAAAGGTGCCTGTAGGATATTGATAATATCGCGCATCAGGAACTGACCAGTCAAATATGGAGCTTGCACTATATGTGCAATATTCCTCAAACACGAGAAAGTGGGAGTCTCTGTGGCGAAGTCGTTAAGCCGTTTGACTCGTGCTCCGAAGGTTTTAGGTTCGATTCCGGGCCGCACCCTTCGGTTTACGAGCTAAATGTTTCGGAGACTCCTGTGGGTCGTCGCTAAAAGCTACGGAGTTCGTTCTTTGTGCGACGCTTTCCGTGCTGCGGAAAGAGACCGAGCCATATGGGATAAAACCCGGTGCAATGAAGTCGACCGCTGTCGACTTTTAAGCGGCTTTTTTTTTTTATTCCTCAAACAGTTACAAGAGTCCTTTATTTACTTTTCTAGCTGTATATGTTGAGTCTACTTTGTAAAGTGTAATGTTCCCTGCACGCGGGGAAAACTTAAAAGCTATGCCGGTCTCCTAAATAGGCAAAACGATGAATTTCTGAACACAGTGCACCAACTCCGAAGGAGCATCTTGGATCCAAACGTTGGCCATTGTTTCTTCATCGTTGTGCTCTTTCAGTAATGTGTCAGATGTGCATGTGCTATCATTACGCTTGTGTCAGTAGGTTTTCTCATTTTGAAATTAAATTGCTCTTGGTTGTATGTGTTCCTGTTTTCCTTTTTTTCAGTGCGTGTTCAACAGATGTATTAGAAAATAGTTTTAGATTCGTAAATATTGAAACGATTTAAAAGGTTACTTAATATCTTTCAGACAATCTGTCAGTGGTGAAGCGAGCAGAGTGTGCATACTTCCAAGACAAGCATGTGTAGTCCATTTTACTTGTTCTTGCTCCAAGCGCTAGTCGTGTTGATGTGTGTTGCTCCCTGTGTGAATAAAAAGGTTCGTAAATAGTTGGTTTAGCTTATTGTCCTTTTCATGTTCATCTTCTTTTTCTTCTCATGCTCATCTTCTTTTTCGTTTCATACTTATATTTCATTCTTTTCCATGTTAATACTTCATGTTCTTTTCATACGCATAATTTCTTTCCGAACTCACATTTTCTTACTGTTTCATACTTAGAATCCTTTTGCTTGATCATACGTATTTTCTTGCAATGGCAGTGCTTACTTTCTCTTTCTATGAACATACTTCCTTTCCTGTCTATGATGGTATTTCCTTTCCATAAGCAAACTTCTCCTCCTATCCATGCTCATTGTTCCTCTCCTATAAGTAGTATAGTGTCGAGGTTTAGACTCTCAAATTGAGGTTCCGATCTCCCAAATCCAATAAGTATATTCCTATATAAGTGTTATATGACGCAAAATTCCGGTTTCTCATTGATAAGAATAAGACACTGAATAAATCCACACACACACACACACACACACACACACACACACACACACAACGGGATAACAAGAAACAGAATGGACGTTGCGGCTACATCCTTCATCAGCACAGAACAAACAAACACAAACAGACACACGAAAAACACTACATGAAAATACAAACGTTACTTATCTGAATCCGTGTTTGGTTGAAGAATGCGCCTTAAGATCTTACCGTTTGATGTGTTTGGATAGAACCGGATGCATGGTTTAAACGGGTCGAGTGAAACGGATTGGCTTAATCGCACGATGGGATGAATGGAGGGGGGGGGGGGACGCTCATGTGAGCGAACGGTAAAAAGAGGATTAGCAGCGAAGGTGTTGTTCGCAATTCCGCATACCGCATAGGAACACAGCTGTGGGCGCTTGGAATGCAGTCCGCCCTATGTTGGTTTGCATAGGATTAAATGAGTGCCGGTCGCTCACAAAGCAATGACAAGCCACTGAAGGAGTGTTTTTTGACTAGAGTCATTATTATCCTGACAAAGCCATCGGGGACGTAAACGTTGGGAGAAAGGAATAGAACCCTTACAAGAGGGGAGATGTGAGGAAGTATAGTTAAGGAATGCATGAGAGTCAGTCGGTTTATAATAAACGGTCCTGCATAGACCCGAGGTACCTAAAGAGACTGTTAGATATAAAGAATTGACAGCCGACGAAGAAATAGTGGAGGTGAGTCTGATGCTGGGATGAAAGTTGGAAAACAGGCAATTAAGCCCTGAGATCAGACATGGGCATGTCTGAAACACCGAAGCAGTCATTGATGTACTTCCTGTAGAGCTCCGGGAGCCTACCGGTGAGCTGACTCCATACCTGGTGCTCCAGATAGCCCATGAAAGACAGGCTAACTAGGGCCCATCTTGGTGCTCATAGCCACAACGTTAATCTAGTCGAAACAGTCTCCATTGAACTCAAAAATAGGTTGAGGACTAACTCTGCAAGACATGGTAACAAAAGCCAATAATTTATTTACAAAATAATTCAGCGTTGCAAGGCTGAAAAGCCTGGATAGAAGTATGTCTATATACATAGCTAAATGAAAGAGGAGAAAAGAACTAGAGATGATCTAGTCTCATAAGCAGGTATGTGAGTTCAGTCCGTGCGTAAGTTCCGTCATTGCCGTGCACTCACCCGGCTAACTTCCGGCGTAGTAGTCTTCTGAAGCATAGACTCCTTCGACGTCTTCCAAGTCCACCTCAAGGACTAGGTCGGAATGGCCATTCTCATGTCCGATTATAGAGTGTTGTAACAGCCCGGTTCAATTATGTCGTTCTTCGGTGACGTAATCAATCATCACTGTAGACTCGCAAGTGTTTGATCAGGGCGACTCTAGAGCCCTATGCGTCCGTCCTCTCTAGATAATAATCCTACTGCACAAGACTGGAGAGTGGTAACTCGGCCAAACAACAAAGTCACTGGAACAATCTTAACAGCAATATACGATTGGAGCGTGGTAGCTCTCTAACATAGGACTGTCAATGTAGTGTACTGACCCTCAGCTCACTAGAGTGTGGTAGCTCACTTCAACAGCAACCATGTTCAATAAACAGAATATCAGCATCGCAAACTGGAGCGTAGCATTTTGCCCCTGTAACAATGTCTATGCGAAGTAATATTAACAGAACAGCATTAGAGCGTGACATCTTGCCACTGAAACAGTGTCTCTGCGAAGTACTAGTAGCAGAACAGCATCAGAGCGTGACAGCTCTCAGAGTTCAAAGTCCATCAGACCCGGCTGAATCCAAAACAATCTAGGTGGTGTCATTGTAAGATACTGATTCACTTAAGAATATTCACCTTGGACATAGCACAGTTCACTGCCACAAGCAGTCAATACCACAAAGTCATAAAGTATGTTTCACCTGAGTTCAATTAAGTTCAGGAGCCTCTTAGACGTTTCAGTTTAGATCCCAACTGGATCTTCAAACCTCACTCCGTCTGACTCATCAAGGCAACATCCAGCTATACGGGCCGTTGATTAACATAACTCTCATAAATTGGTTGTGGTGACTCTTGCATTGTCATTGGATCGCGCCCAGTCTGGAAATCATACATCATCATCATGAATTTCACTGGATCAAGCTGGTCCACACTATTCCATAGTGTTTCTTCAAAACACCCTCGGATAAACAAAGCCTTATTAAGAGAGTTTCAGCAGATCTCTGTTCTCGCGTTGTCGGGCCCCATCCAGCGCCTTGCATACAATTATTGACCAGAGCTGAATCTGCTCCCGTTCTGGTGGACAGCAGGATGGCGACTCAAGCTACTCAGTGAATCCGCTGAGTTCCGTAGCCCACTCGACACACGAGCTCCTATTGCCGCACGGAGAATTTCCACTTTCCCGTGCTTTTCAGGTTGAGTGATGTCCTACGTCAGGGGTGGGCAATGTACAGCCCACCTGCCGCATGCGGCCCGGGAACTGATTTTATGCGGCCCGCGAGGGCATTTAGAAATAAAAATGTATACTTCCTGTTTAAATTATTTTGTTGAATTTTACAGAATTTCATGTACCGTTATGCATGTTTTAACATTTTTGATAAAATTTCATTCTCATTATCTATTTTTATAAACAGTCTTTACCCTCGTAATGTAATGCTTCTTCTTCTTCTTTCGTTTGCCTTGAATATGTCTATAACTTCAATGTTGCCTCTTGTAGAATTTATCTGTCCTTTTTAGTTCACTCAGCAGTCCATAGAGTTTTTATCTTCCACTGTCGTCTCTCTAGGCCAGAAGGTTTACCTAGACATGTTGCAATTTTTGCAGTCTTTTAGTATGTGCTCTGCTGTCTGCGACGATAATCCAGATGTGCACATGGCTGATTCACCAATCTTGAATCTTGTATACGTGTGGTTGCGTAATATATTGTGTCCTTTTCTGAGGCGCCGAATAATGACTTGTTCTGGTCTGTCCATAATGTGGTAGTAATCATGAGCAGGTTTTGGTGGCTGTCTGAATGATCTGATCTTTTCTTTTTGTGGTATGTAACGGGCACATCAGGCTGTTCTTCTTTTGCTACTTCCTTAGCCAATCGATCAGTTCTGTAATTTCCGGGTTCTCCTCAGTTGGATGCTATCCACTGTATGGTGACCTTATGCCGACTGCTAAGTTCAGAAAGTAGCGTCCTTAGTACTGGCAATTTATCAGACATCATTTCGTTTTCGTTAAGGTGAGTTTCTAGCAAGCAACATACGCTTACCTTTTCTTGGTTCAAGATGTTTTCTAGTTCTATTTTTTTGTTGCTGACTCCCTCCGCATTCCAGTGCATTAGTTTTAGTTTCTGTTTGGTATGACCAGACGCTCTATCCTCATGTACCCTGGCTCGACAGGGCATCTGAGAAGGACCTCCAGTAGCTGTGGTTGGACCTTTTCGAGGCATAAGGCCCGGCACTGCACCTGCCTGGGGGTCCAAAGCAGGGCGAGCACCATAACATTTAGCAGTGGTCGACATATTTCATTACGCGTGATTGCGTGGCATCCTGATTTCTGTGGTGCGCCTCCTGGCTGGTTTCCTCCGTCTTAAGCACCTTTCCTTTGCTAGAGCAGACTGTGGTCTTACTCGAGTTTAAGTGTGTAGGCACTCACACACATGTCTGCGCATGCATATTACGTGCATACACGTCTAGGGTGTTCTGGTTATTTCTCGGCGCCAGTGACTGGCCGCCACCCCTTATCCTGTTAGTTAATACAGTTCCACCTCGAGAAGGCCAGATGTTGGACTTTTGCTGCATAGATGATGAATGTACGAGACATTGATACATTTATGCAAGGTTGGGCGCTCACCCTAACCACGCCCCCGGCTACATACAGAAACATTTGGAATCATGCAATGCTAATATGCGAATTCATTGTTTCTCATATAGAGAAATAGTTATCGACATGTAAACATTTAATAAGGATGATTTTTATAAAAAACTAGCTGACCCGGCCCGGCTTCGCCCAGACTCTGGTGGGGAGCATCTCATTTAATTCATATAAGTAGTCATATAAGTTCTCGTTCCCTTTACCGACTATCTGTCTGTCTGTCTGTCTATCTGTCTGTCTGTCTGTCTGACCCGGCCCGTCTTCGCCCAGACCCTGATGGGGAGCATCTCATTTAATTTATATAAGTAGTCATATAAGTTCCCGTTCCGACTATCTATCTGTCTGTCTGTCTGACCCGGCCCGGCATCGCCCAACTCCTGGTGAGGAGCATCTCATTTAATTCATATAAGTAGTCATATAAGTTCCCGTCTGTCTGTCTGTCTGTCTGTCTGTCTGTCTGTCTGTCTGTCTGTCTATCTATCTGTCTGTCTGTCTGACCCGGCCCAGCCCATGGTGGAGAGCATCTCATTTAAATTATATAAGTAGTCATATAAGATCCCGTTCCCCACTATCTGTCTGACTGTCTGTCTGTCTTGGGTAAATGTAGGAGGGAGGAGGAAGAGGGGGTGGAGGAGGGAAGAGGAGGGAGGAGGAGGGAGGAGACAGGAGGAGTAGGGAGGAATAGGAGGGAGGAGGAGGGATTAGGAGGAGGAGGGAGGAGTAGGGTGGAGGAGGAGGCGAGGAGGAGGGAGGAGGAAGAGGGAGGAGGAGGGAGAAGGAGGGAGGAGGAGAACGCAGGAGGAGAAGGGAGCAGGAGGAGGAGAGGGAGGAGGAGGGAGAGGGAGGAGGAGGGAGGAGGAGGAGAGAGTAGGAGGAGGGAGGAGGCGGAGGGAGAAGGAAGAGGGAGGAGGAAGAGGGAGAAGGAGGAGGGAGAAGGAGGAGAAGGAGGGGGAGGAGGAGGAGGGAAGAGGAGGAGGAGGGAGGAGGAGGAATGTGAAGGGAGGAGGAGGGAGGAGGTAGAGGGGGAGGAGGAGGAGGAGGGAGGCGGAGAGAGGAGGAGGAAGAGGGAGGAGGAGGAATGTGAAGGGAGGAGGGGGGGAGGTAGAGGGAGGAGGAGGGAGGAGGAGGAGGTAGAGGGAGGAGGAGGGAGGAGGAGGAGGAGGAGGAGGAGGGAGGAGGCGGAGAGGGAGGAGGAGGAAGGAGGAGGGGGAGGAGTGAGGAGGAGGGAGGAAGAAGGAGGAGGAGGGAGGAGGAGTGATAAGGAGGAGGGAGGAGGAGGATGGAGGAGGAGAGAGGAGGAGGAGGGAGGAGGAGGGATGAGGAGGAGGGAGGAGGAAGAGGGAGGAGGAGGAATGTGAAGGGAGGAGGAGGGAGGAGGTAGCGGGAGGAGGAGGAGGGAGGAGGAGGAGTGAGGAGGAGGAGAGGGAGGAGGAGGAAGGAGGAGGGGGAGGAGGGAGGAGGAGGAGGAGGTAGGAAGAAGGAGGAGGAGGGAGAAGGAGGGATGAGGAGGAGGAGGGAGGAGGAGGAAGAGGGAGGAGGAGGAATGTGAAGGGAGGAGGAGGTAGAGGGAGGAGGAGGAGGAGAAGGGAGGAGGAGGATGAGGAGGAGGGAGGAGGAGGAATGCGAAGGGAGGAGGAGGGAGGAGGTAGAGGGAAGGAGGAGGAGGAGGAGGAGGAGTGAGGGAGGAGGAGGAGGGAGGAGGAGTGAGGTAGGAGGAGGAGGAGAGGAGGAGGAGGAAGGAGGAGGGGGAGGAGGAAGGAGGAGGAGGAGGAGGAAGAAGGAGGGAGGAGGGAGACGGAGGATGAGGAGGAGGAGGAGGAGGAGGAAGAGGAGGAGGAGGAATGTAAGGGAGGAGGAGGGATAGGGAGGAGGGGGAGGGGAAGAGGAAGAGGGTAGGAGAAGAGTGGAGAGGAGGAGGGAGGAGATAGAGTGGAGGAGGAGGAGGGAGGAAAAGGGAGGAGGAGGAGGAGAGAGGAGAGGAGGAGGGAGGAGGTAGGAGGAGGAGGAAGAGGGAGGAGGAGGGAGGAGAAGGAAGGAGGAGGAAGAAGGAGGAGGAATAGGGAGGAGGATGGAGGAGGAAGAGGATGAGGAGAAGGAGGAGGAAGAGGAAGGAGGAGGAAGAGGGAAGGAGGAGGAAGAGGTGAGGAGGAGGATGGAGGAGGGAGAGGGAGGAGAGGAAGAGGGTAGAGGTAGGAGGAGGAGGGAGAGGAGGAGAAGAAGGGAGAAGGAGGGAGGAGGAGAAGGAGGAGGAGGAGGGAGGAGGGGAGAGGAGGAGGGAGGAGGCAGAGGGAGAAGAAGGAAGGAGGAGGAGGAAGGAGGGAGAGGAAGGAGGGAGAATGAGGAGGGGAGGAAGGAAAGGGAGGTGGAAGAGGAGGAGGAGGGAGGAGGAAAGAGGTAGGGGGAGGAGGAGGTAGAGGGAGGAGGAGGAGGAAGGAAAGGGAGGAGGAAGAGGAGGAGAAGGGAGGAGGAGGGTGGAGGGAGGAGGAGGAGGTAGAGGGAGGAGGAGGGAGGAGGTAGGAGAAGGAAGAGGGAAGAGGGAGAAGAAGGGAGAAGGAGGAGGGAGGATGATGAGGGAGAAGGAGGCAGGAGGAGTAGGAGGAGGCAGGAGGAGGAGGAGGGATGAGGAGGGAGAGGGAGGAGGAGGGAAGATGAGGGAGGAGGGGGGAGGAGGCGGAGGGGGGAGGATGGAGGAGGAGGGGAGAGGAAGAGGGAGAAGGAAGAGGGAGAAGGAGGAGGAGGAGGGAGAGGGATGAGAGGGAGGAGGAAGAGGAGAAGGGTGGAGGGAGGAGAAGAGAGGAGGAGAGAGTTCGCCATTCCGAATTCATACTCGTCTAGTTCTTCCCTTCTACACGACTGTAGATAACTTCCTTACACATAAAAAGATGAATTGTTATTGATATTGCCGTGGCATGGAGGAATATCAGCAGCAGAGTTGATCCAAAAAACCAAAGACTGAGATCTACGGAGAGCCATGAACGCCTACGCCAGCCGGCACGGCACTTGATGATGATGATTGCCGTGTGACGATTCTGTGTAGTCACGTCATTTTCTTCCCTTTCCCTAGCGTTTTGGTTCGGGGATTCTTTCATCATCATCATCATATATTTACGTACGTATTTTGGGAGGGGGAGGAGGGAGGAGGAGGAAGAAGGAAAAAAAACTATGACAGTTGACAGCTCTGGAATGAAAGGAAGGCGTGTAGAAAATTTCATCTCAATCGGATGGGCCGTTCGCGAACAAATAAAGGACATACATATATATTTACATATATATTTACATACATACACTTTGTTTTATAGATATAGATAGATATTTCTCCGGTGAATAACATGATGTATGTTGCAAGAAAATATTAAATTTAAACGTTTTTTACTGTTATAAATTATTTCCACATTTACAATGTTCACATTAATTTATTTGTTGTAGTAGTCTTGATATATTTCTGAAATGTATACTGAGTTTACTACTTGTTTTCCGAATATTTTATTTTCACACACAGCCGGATGCACGTTTAGTTTCATTTCCGTTTTAAAGTTTTGTACAATTCTAAATTTTCGAATTTTATTGAAACAATGAGTGTCAATAACAAACGTAAGATTGAAGATGAATGCCGTGTTTTAAATAATGAATGGACAACTAAGTACTGTTTTATAAAAGTTGGTAGCAAATCAGTTTGCTTGTTGTGTCGTGAGTCAGTGGCTTTCTTCAAGGAGTACAATTTAAAAAGACATTATTGAACAAACCATTCCGTTTTCGGACACAATTTAACAACCGAAGGGAGAGAAAGGAAATACCCGGAATTGATGAAATATTTGGAGAAACAGCAAACTGTTTTCACTAAACAGTCTTCAATTCAAGATGCTGCAACTGAAGCTAGTCTAGTGCTGTCACACAAAATTATAAAACAGAAAAAGCCATTTTCTGATGGCGAGTTCATCAAGGAATGTTTCCTTGATGCAGCAAACATTATGTGTACAGAACCAAAAAAAAATCAGATTTGACAACATTACTTTATCAAGGAGAACTGTGTCAGACGTGTTCACAAGATAAGTGACACCTTGATGCATAAACTTCAAGATGCAAGTAAAAAATGTGTGTGGTACTCGTTTGCATTAGATGAGAGTACCAATGTACATTATACTGCCCAATTATTGACATTTATACGTGGAATAAACATTTCTTTCAAACTCACTGAAGAGTTACGGAGTGTTGAGTCACTCAAAGACACAACCACAGGCCATGATATATTCAATGCTGTTGCTAACTATATTGAAATAATTGGGTTGGTTTAGCTGCAGAGTTCTGCTCTCTGCACCGTCTGTCGAGTGTGATAATGCAGGAGAAAGTGCACTTAAAAGCTGGAAGCACCGGCACCCATTCCTTGCCGGGGTTGATACTGATAAGACTGCAGATCTGTCTGACGACATCTTCCACGCGACCCATCCATGATGTGCCCCTCTTTAGCCTGTCACAATTTTCTCTGAATATAGCGTCATGCAGAGGGTACTGCTCATCTGTACTTATTTTTAAGTATGCACAAGCTCTCCAGATTTTGATACTGTGTTATATTTTCTGAAAGTCAAGGAGGTATCTCATTGCTAAACAGCTGGTGTCTCTTGTGCAGCCCAAAATGGTGCGCACGACTTCGTTTTGTACCTTTTCAAGTCTTCCAATCTGTGTAGGCCTGAAAGTGAGGATGGCCAGGGCATACTCGATGCCTGAAAGCACCACTCCTTGGAACAGCAGTCTTTTCTCGATAATGGCAGTCGCCATGACTCTCATTGCTGACAAACCTTTTCGAGCTTTCGTTATGACACAATCGACATGATCTCTGAAGGACAGGCTCAGATCACGCCTCACGCCAAGATATGTCATTGACTGGGGTCTACTCAAAATGCTCCCATCCATTCTTACTGATGGCAGGTCTGTGTTCACAATATGGTTGTTTAGGGAGAACCATGTAACCTTTGCCTTTGCAGGGTTCACACGGGCGCCGGCATCAGCACACCATGAGGAATATCGATCTAGTTCGCCCTGCATATCATTGGCAACCGCCTGTCTATCTCGACCCTGTCGATACACGAGAATGTCGTCAGCAAATGACAGAGTCCTACCCCTCCCGTCCAACTGTTGTTCAGTGATCGGCACCGTGTACGCGTTGAATAGTACTGGTGACAGTGGTGAACCCTGCGGCAATCCTGGACATATCGTTATCGGCTCAGAAGACCAACTCCCGCATCTTAGCACCACCTTCCTTAGAAGCAGAACTGCAGCTATCCATCGTACACGGTGAGGATGCTCTTTCAGTCTGAGGAGGGCTTTCATCAAGTGCTCGAAGGATACTTTATTGTATGCGTCCTCTAATTCTATTGCGGAAACGCATGTCTCGTCTCTGACCTGAAATCCTTCGTAAGCATTCAGCTATGACTCTTTGTTACGTCTGTATCCTCCAAGTGTGGCCGGGAAGCAGCCGAGTTTTCCAAGTCACAAGCAAGTCTGTGTGCTACAATTTTCTCCAGCAGCTTGCCAGCAGTGTTCTGCATCGTAATGATTCTGTATCCGCTTATCTTGGAACGGTCTTTGTTTGGTTTTGGCAGCGGCAGCAAGTAGCTGTGTAGCCATTCCTCTGTGATCTGACCCCTCTGGATACTGGTGTTGAATTCTCTGGCCAGTTCCTCCATGTCATCATCTGGCATCACCAGTAGGTCACCATATCGGATTCCGTCTGGGCCTGGCGCGGTGTTAGGTAATTTCTTGAGCATCGCACGTATCGTCTCAGGTGTGATTATGCATTCTTCGTCTTTCCCAACCCCCTCGAACAACTGAGAGAGTGTCGTTGTGGTCCTCGGTCTGGCCGACTCGTCTTTCTGGTTAGTCTGCTCTATGTAGCGTGCAAGAAGGGCCTTACCTTTATCCGCATACGACTTTTTCCATGTGTGGTCTTGTCACCTGTCGTCCCTGGGGGGAAATGGAATCAAGAAGCACACATTTTGAATTCCCTTTCCTCAGCTTGGACTTCTGCCGGACTATTGTCTACACACCCCCTTTCAGTATCTTAATCACTCTCTCTCTCTCTCTCTCTCTCTCTCTCTCTCTCTCTCTCTCTCTCTCTCTCTCTCTCTCTCTCTCTCTCTCTCTCTCTCTCTCTTCCTACCATAAGGCCATACCCTTTCTCACCTTCCTCCATAACATAATCACACTAACACTTGTTTCGAACAAAATGATAACACATTTAATGCAGAAAAGTGTCCCGTGTGTGATGTATGGATGTGGAGATATGTGGTAAGTCTATCGTGAATGTGAGATATACTCAGGTAGTTCAGGATCAGATGCAACTGTCATCCTCGTGCTCCGGCCATACCACTGCACAACATTACAATATCGGAAGGAGCTCGCCCGGTGATGTGTCTCTCAGACCGATTGTTGACTTCTTCCGATATATCCTGGACAATTGGAATGTCTGGTCATCACTGGATGATTGGGTTAGTTATCGTCTCTTAGTTTTACACAGATGATAAACTGGTATTTAATATAGTCCATTGATGAAAGAACACAAACACTGGTCCAATAATATCTCGCAGAAACACTGCTGTCAGTCAATCTACGAAATGTTCATGTCATTAGGGAAAATGTTATTTATTTATAGTCTTCCACTTTCTATACTTCTTCGGGTAAATATTATTGTTAGTAATTCCGTGGTTGTTTGGAATACCGCCAATGATCAGTCTCTTTTCTCGTGACTCACTTCTTATGCTCAATTTAGCTCAGGAATTGTCTAACCTTCTTTGAGAAACAGGGTTCAAGGCTTGATGTCAGTTAGCACTGCACCAGAGTATTGCCATTTTCTTCTTCTCAGAGTGGTAGGTAATTGCACTGTTCAAGTGGAACCTGTCGAAGAGATAACACCCGGTGATATCAACCCGACTCAGACCCATTATATGTGAGTGTAGGCCTAAGGCCGTACTCAGACTTTAACATCTAGATCCTCATAGAACTACTCTGGTATAAGACAGAGTATTTCATCACATTACCTTAGACGTGGTATGAGAAGGAAAGACCAAAGGAAAGGCACAGAAACCCCAGTAGACTCCCCTACCAGAATATCCTACCATATACCTATCCTTTATCTCCCCAACCACTCTCAATATTGCTGAACATCTTCCCACGTCAGTTGTCTTACCCTACCGAGTGAAATGATATCCCGTGTCCTAGCTTACGCTACGCCTCAGCCTACTGCTGCCTACGCTCTTATACTAATGCACACAACGCAATTTCACTATGCTCAATTCCTAATCTACATCCATATAATCACCTTATTTAACCTATTCCAGTCCTAGAATTAAACCACCAAGTCACATCAAGGACAAATGCCTGTCGCCTTTAAACGACACTAGACATCGTGATTTGTATTTCTTATTCGGCACTGAAATAAATCCACACTCCAGCCTGTGTTAATCCAACCTGTATACTGATTTTTAAAACGTTATATTTAGACAGACTAGAATTTTGCCTGCCTGACGTCACTGGTTTTTCCGTCGACCAAGTAACCCCTTCGCTCCCTCCCTCGTCTTTAGATCAGTGAAAACAACATACGGACGAGTCTCCGTTGATATCGCCGAGTCCCCTTTGATATAGACGAGTCTCCTTTGATCTCGGTCAATACGTCCCCGCATTCAAAGAGTCCTGACCGTGTTTGATCTGGGAATCCTTTCCCCACCACAACAAGTTGTATCGGCCTAGACCGACTGTCTCTGGCTTTTCATCATTCGAGTCGACGACCTCCAGCCATTCCATAACAGGTCTGTGCCTTGAAAGTCTAGAATATCCCTAGGTTGTGAAGCACCGTTCATGCTCTTATGGAGGCGCCAGAATGTCGTAAGAGATCGCTCGGAGCACACCTTCCTGCAGAACTCGTCCCATTTCTCGGCCTTGGCCTGTTTGGCGCAGGAATTGAATAAAGTCATCGTCCTATGGACCTCGGTCTTCAGGATCGCCAACTCAACCTGTGGCATGTTAGCCTTTCTGGCTTTTTTCCAGTCTTTGACAGCCTGCCTCTTTCCCAGCCATGCCTTCTCGACCTCTCCATTCCACCATGGTGGCTGCAACCATCTTTCTTTTTCTCCTGCGGGAGGAAGTTAGTTTTCTTCTTCTGATCATGCTTTTGGCGTCTTGACCAGTGTTGTCGTACGGGAAGGCATTTGTCTTGTTTCCTTGACTGCTGGCACTGTATTTCTCGATCAGGATGATTCAAGGGTAGTGGTCACTGTCCTGATATCCCAGTGTACCCCACCGGCACCTTGGTGCGATGGTGGCGACACCTGAGCCAAGTCAATGACGCTGTCAGAATCTTCTGGTCGAGTGGCTATTTTAGTGATGTTTTCATCATTCAGACAGCCTAGGGCAGCAGATGCCAGGGCGTCCTCCAGAACTTCTCCCTATCTATTAGTGATGCAATTCCACCATTGACTGCCTCTGGCATTCAAGTCCCTACAGTAGATGGAATGCCTTTCATCCATATCGAACAAACTCTGCCATTGTCGGACGTCGACCTTCCCATTTCGCGCACAAACGTTCATGATTACAAGCTGCACTGGCGTCTTTATTCGTAATGCCCACTTGCAGGGCATCACTGTTCCAGCGGACATATGGATCTCAGACACCATTATGTTTTCGCGGACCAGAATGGCTTGTCCGAGATGCCGCCTGTTAAAGAAGCCATGAATCCCCGCGACATTGACTGTTCCATCGCCGAGCTGTGTTCCTTGTAAGAACTGCAATATCGTTCCTGTATAGTAGTTTTTCAAGAATGGGTCGGCGTTGACAAAATAATGCACAGTTCCAATACAGTACTCGAACGTGTCTGATGCCCAATCTGTCACACATTAATCACCTTCTGGGTGCGCCTGCCCTCTTACGACGCTATGTCCTTGCCGGTCGTCTGGTCGTCATGTTAGGCTTAACTATTACCACCGGGCGCCGATGATACGCCGAAGGGAGTACGGGCGCGCGTGCACGAACTCCGTTGCACGGTCCGAACTCCATTTCACTTCGAAAAATACTTAATCCATAAACATTTCGGAATAAAACACGTTCCATTTAACGGGACGAAGAAGTTTCCGCCAACTTGCTCCAAGGGAACTATATTCACTGTAAACAAAATGGACATTATATATATATATATATATATATATATATATATATATATATATATATATATATATATATATATATATATATATATATATATATATATATATATATATATATATATATATATATATATATATATATATATTCAGTTATCAGTTATCAGTTATCAGATGGGGTATCTTCGTTGCACTCCGGACATGTCCATAGGTGCTTAGATCCTTCCACCAGCATATTCATCAGCGTCCGGTGGCTAATAGTGCCAGTTCTGTGTTGGTTGACGAGGCGCTTTGTTTTCCCGATGTACCTCTCGCGTCTGGCTGTGCCGATTCTTACTCCCAGGTCTTTCATCCTGGACAGCGATGTGGAATCACTGACGTCAAAGTCCTCTGTTCTCGCCATATCTTTAAGGACGTTAATAACATCGACACGATCCATGGGCTGGCCATCTACAGGGGGTGCAGAGCCAGCCAGTTTGTCAGCTCGTTCATTTCCCTCGACTCCAGCATGTCCCGGGACGAAGATGAAGGTGACTTTACGGACAACACACTTCCGCAGCGATTCAGTCCACTGTCTACGTACAGATCCAGCTTCGACCTTCTGAATCATGCTCATTGAATCACTTAGTACACACACGTTGGTATAATGCTGTGATTCCAGCCATATGAAAGCCTGTGTAACTGCCATCACCTCCATCGTCATGCTGCTCGTGGTCATAGAGTGGGCACCACTGGATTTTTGAACGGTTCGGCCCGCCGAACGGGCTGTAAATGCCCACGCACTTCTCTGCTGCTTTACAACAGATCCATCTGTATAGATGAGCACTTCGGGGCTATCTGAGTGTTCATAGATGAACGAGTTAACCTCTGCATTGACAGCGGCAGGGTTCTGCTCTCTGCACCGTCTGTCGAGTGTGATAATGCAGGAGAAAGTGCACTTAAAAGCTGGAGGCACCGGCACCCATTCCTTGCCGGGGTTGATACTGGTAAGACTGCAGACCTGTCTGACGACATCTTCCGCCCGATCCATCCATGATTTGCCCCTCTTTAGCCTGTAACCCTTTTCTCTGAATATAGCGTCGTGCAGAGGGTGCTGCTCATCTGCACTTATTTTTAAGTATGCACGAGCTCTCCAGATCTTGATCCTGTGTTCCATTGTCGGGAAGTCAAGGAGGTATCTCATTGCTACACAGCTGGTGTCTCTCGTGCAGCCCAAAATGATGCGCATGGCCTCGTTTTGTACCTTTTCAAGTCTTCCAATCTGTGTAGCGCTGACATTGAGGATGGCCAGGGCATACTCGATGCGTGAAATCACAAGTCCTTGGAATAGAAGTATTAGCAGTCTTTGCTCGATATTGGCAGTCGCCATGACTCTCATTGCTGACAAACCTTTTCGAGCCTTCGTTATGACATAATCGACATGATCTCTGAAGGACAGGCTACGATCAAGCCTCACGGCAAGATATGTCATTGATTGGGTTCTACTCAAGCTGCTCCCTTCCATTCTTACTGCCGGCAGGTCTGTTTTCACAATATGGTTGTTTAGTGAGAACCATGTAACCGTTGCCTTTGCAGGGTTGACAAGGGCATCGGCATCAGCACACCATGAGGAAATTCGATCTAGTTCGCCCTGCATATCATTGGCAACCGCCTGTCTATCTCGACCCTGTCGATACCCTAGGATGTCGTCAACGAATGACAGAGTCCTACCCCTCCCGTCCAACTGTTGTTCAGTGATCGGCACCGTATGCACGTTGAATAGTACTGGTGACAGTGGTGAACCCTGCGGCAATCCTGGACATATCGTTATCGGCTCAGAAGTCCAACTCCCGAATCTTAGCACCACCTTCCTTTGGAGCAGAACTGCAGCTATCCATCGTACAAGGTGAGGGTGCACTTTCAGCCTGAGGAGGGTTTGCATCAAGTGCTCGAAAGATACTCTGTTATATGCGTCCTCTAAGTCTATGGCGGCCGCACATGTCTCTTCTCTGACCTGAAATCCTTCGTAAACATCTTCAGCAAAGACCGCCGCATCCAGCCATGACTCTTTGTTGCGTCTGTATCCTCCAAGTGTGGGCGGGGAGCAGCCGAGCTGTTCCAAGTCACAAGCAAGTCTGTGTGCTACAATTTTCTCCAGTAGCTTGCCAACAGTATTCTGCATCGTAATGATTCTGTAGCCGCTTATCTTGGAATGGTCTTTGTTCGGTTTTGGCAGCTGCAGCAAGTAGCTGTGTGCCATTCTTCTTTGACCTGACCCCTCTGGATACTGGTGTTGAATTATCTGGCCAGTTCTTCCATGTCATCATCTGATATCACCAGTAGGTCACCATATCGGATGCCGTCTGGGCCTGGGGCGGTGTTAGGTGATTTCTTGAGCATCGCACGCACTATCTCAGCTTTGATTGTCCATTCTTCGTCTGTCCCGACTCCCTCGCACAACTGAGAGAGTGTCGTTGTGGTCCTCTGTCTGGCGGGCTCGTCTTTCTGGTCAGTCTGTTCTATGTAGCGTGCAAGAAGGGCCTTACCTTTATCCGCATCCGACTTTTTCCATGCCAGGTCTATGCCTTGAAAGTCTGGAGTACCCCTACGTTGTGCAGCACCGTTCATGCTCTTGTGGAGGCGCCAGAATGTCGTAAGAGATCGCTCGGAGCACACCTTCCTGCAGAACTCTTCCCATTTCTCGGCCTTGGCCTGTTTGGCGCAGGATTTGAATAAAGTCGTCGTCCTATCGACCTCAGTCTTCAGGTTCGCCAACTCAACCTGTGGCATGTTAGCCTTTCTAACCTTTTGCCAGTCTTTGACAGCCTGCCTCTTTCCCAGCCATGCCTTTTCGACCTCTCCATTCCACCATGGTGGCTGCAACCATCTTTCTTGTCTCCTGCGGGAGGAAGTTAGTTTTCTTCTTCTGATCTTGCTTATGGCGTCTTGACCAGTGTTGTCGTACGGGAAGGCATTTGTCTTGTTTCTTTGACTCATGGCCCGGTCTTTCTTGATCAGGATGACACAAGGGTAGTGGTCACTATCGTGGTATCCCAGCGTGCCCCACCGGCACCTTGGTGCGATGGTCGGCGACACCAGAGCCAAGTCAATGACGCTGTCAGAGTCACCTGGTCGAGTGGCTGTTCTAGTGACCTTCCCATCATTCAGACAGATTAGGGAAGCAGATGCCAGGGCGTCCTCCAGATCTTCTCCCTGTCTATTGGTGATGCAATTCCCCCATTGACTGCCTCTGGCATTGAAGTCCCCACAGTAGATGATATGTCTTTCATCCATATCGAACAAACTCTGCCATTGTCGCACGTCGACCTTCCCATTTCGCGCATAAACGTTGACGATTACAAGCTGCCCTGGTGTCATTATTATTAATGCCTGCACTTGCAGGGCATCACTGTTCAAGGAAGACATATCGATCTCAGACACTAGTATGTTGTCGCGGACCAGAATGGCCTGTCCGAGGTGCCGACTGTTAAAGAATCCCTGATATCCCGCGACATTGACTGTTCCGTCGCCGAGCTGTGTTTCTTGTAAGACCACAATATCGTTTCCGTACAGTAGATTTTCATGAATGTGTCGGCGTTGACTAAATGATGCACAGTTCCAGTACAGTACTCGAACGTGTCCGATGCCCAATCTGTCACATTTTAACCGCCTTCTGCGTGTTTCCGCCCTTTTGCCACGCCGTGTTCTTGTCGGTCGTCTGGTCGTCATGTTAGGCTTAAATATCGCCACCGGGCGCCGATGATATGCCGAAGGGAGTCCGGGCGCGCTTGCACGAACTCCATTGCACGGTCCGAACTCCATTTAAACACGAAAAACACACTTAATCCATACACATTTCGGAAAAAAACACGTTCCATTTTACGGGACGAAAAAATGTCCATATATACTATATATATATATATATATATATATATATATATATATATATATATATATATATATATATATATATATATATATATATATATATATATATATATATATATATATATATATTTATGCTCCCCCCGCCCCAATAGCTTCACATTTTTCAATGCGACCCTACACACACAAAATTTTCCCACCCCTGTCCTACGTGATTGTGACAATCTCGGTACCTAACCGATTATTCGCTGGATCTTTCTCGAATCGTCTCGAATCGCCTGTAGTTAACCGGGTTCCCCAGCCCATAAATAGCCTGGACATGAAACTACTCTGATAACCTTGACCGACGTAGGGGAGTACCCAACAGTGAGGACATGGGTATGGGTCACCCTGTTACATTAGGCCCACACTTAAGAAGGTCGACTAGGTCGAACGCGTTCTACCCAAAGCTGTATGAACTCTTCAGAGACAGGATGTTGGGAAAGGAAGTCGGCTCCGACGTTCTCATTCCCCGGCATATACTTTACCTTACTGGTATAGTTACCGGAGTACCACCCACCTCATCAGACGCGCGTTTCATTTCGCGATGAGGCCAGATACGCGGTCGCCTAGTGATCGGACTGAACTCTAAATTGGATCTCGCCGCTTTCGACTTGCGTGAGCCATAGGATAACTTTCCGAAGGGTTTTCTGACCCCCCTGGTGATACGGTGTTCCCTATTCCGACTCGGCACCGCACACGTGTTCGGATGGCGGATATCGACCGAAGTGAATGGTCGTGTACCCCAGAATATTCTGGAGCACGGCAGCTCCTGCCTTCTCTTCCGAGAGCAACGATAGTGAGCCTGTCGGCGGATCGAGTCATCAAACATTCGCGTCGTGCCAGACGTGACCATCTATCTCCGATCTGCGGTTCCCAGTGACGTTCACACCATGGACCCCTTCTCGATGGTGGATTCTCTCCCTATCCCCGGGTGGAAACTCAGAATCCCCCAGAACCTTCCCACAGGACTTTCTGCCTAGTACTGGGTATACTCTGCCCCCGTTGCCTCGGAGTAGATCTCTCTCTCTCTCTCGGCTATGCCGTACTACAAGCTATTAAACATCCTCAAGAGGTATTTTTCAAGTTTTGCTCGTCCCACTAATACGAACACGCTCAAAGTCAAAAGCAACTTGGCAACGAAAATACAGACGCGGCTACGGTGACAAGTTAACACAACACCTGTTTTATTGGGTGTATGAACATGTGTTCA
>JACEFZ010005199.1:0-44356 GCA_014155875.1 Cepaea nemoralis | reverse complement strand
GGCCAAAATAAATACCCTTGGAAAAAAGGGTTTCTGCAGACAGGGATCACCCGCTGCATGCAGCAATGGACATGGTCAAGGGTCATAGACTAAGACGAGGCAGGTCCTGGATGGCACATGCAGAACTTTCTATAAGTCAGGTGTGTGATCAAGAGACCATCAATCGTGAAAGAAAGTGGGTTGAAGTTCCGGGTGACACGACGGACTGGCACAATGCAATAATAACACTGGGTCGTGAGTGCAGCGGGCCGCACTGAGTTTGAAGTGCAACGGCTGATCCAGAGCAACACACATCAAGGTGACATAGTCATCTACACAGATGGGTCAGTGGTGAGAAACAGACGTAACTATAGCAAAGACAATGATAACGCACACAGATAAAACTAATATGGAGAAGAAAATATATGTTAATGAGAGAAGATTGGAGGTGAAGGAACATTTCGCATATCTTGGGTCATTAATTACCAATAATGGTGACACAACGAAAGAAATTAAAAGACGAATATCTGTTGTTCTTCATAAACTAAAACAATTGAATAAACTGTAGCGTGGGACAGACAGAACTGCACAAATTAGATTTTTAAGAGCATGCATCTTTCTCATTGCAACATACACCCGTGAGACACGGACATTTACTGAACAAACCGAACAGCGCATAAATGCCTGTGAATATAAATGTTAAAGATTGTTGGATGTTTAGTTGATGATGGCTCAACCCCACAGAGATAAAGGATACTACGTTCTCTTTCTCAATGTAATCCTGCCCGTTATAATTGATCTAGCTGTTACTGGCCCATTGGCTTGGGACCATAAATAGTGTCAGAGAACCAAGGAATACCTCCAGGAAAGCAATGAAGTTTTTTCTGAGTTTCCAAAATAACCTAGGAGATTCCTTGCCTCTCCTCTACCAACTAAATACGGTAAATTAAAATCTAGGGTTGTTACGTACAACAATTTTACTATGATAAGAGAACTCTCAAAAGAGAAAATAACCCGTAATTTTCATAATTTATTATATACTAGCTGACCCTGCCCGGCTTCGCCCAGACCCTGGTGGGGAGCATCTCATTTAATTCATATAAGTAGTCATATAAGTTCTCGTTCCCGTTACCGACTGTCTGTCTGTCTGTCTGTCTGTCTGTCTGTCTGTCTGTCTGTCTGTCTGACCCGGCCCGGCATTGCCCAGCTCCTGGTGTAGAGCATCTCATTTAATTCATATAAGTAGTCATATAAGTTCCCGTTCCCGACTGTCTATCTGTCTGTCTATCTGTCTGCCTGACCCTGCCCGGCTTCGCCCAGTCCCTGGTGGGGAGCATCTAATTTAATTCATATAAGTAGTCATATAAGTTCTCGTTCCCGTTACCGACTATCTGTCTGTCTGTCTGTCTGTCTGTCTGTCTGACCCGGCCCGGCATCGCCCAGCTCCTGGTGTGAAGCATCTCATTTAATTTATATAAGCAGTCATATAAGTTCCTGTTCCCGACTGTCTATCTGTCTGTCTGTCTGTCTATCTGTCTGCCTGACCCTGTCCGGCTTCGCCCAGTCCCTGGTGGGGAGCATCTCATTTAATTCATATAAGTAGTCATATAAGTTCTCATTAAATTCATACAACAAAAAAAGTAACTTAAAAGAATGTCCTTCCACACACCATCCATTAATTTTAATGAAAACTCTTTCTAATCACCTGCATGACTGCAGTAACTTCTTAAGCATAAAAAGATGAGTTACAATGTTACGCATTGGGCATTATTTTTATGAAAACTTTGAAAATGCCTTAAAGATTGTATCATTATTTATTATAACTCATATGCCGGTACATAACTATGGACAAAGAGTTTATAAATCTTTGAAAACGATGCCACAATATGACTATAAGTTATACAGAAAAGTTATGGCCCTTGAAATAACTTTTACAGAGTTAGGTCCCCTGAGATATATGAAATTATAATGAAAAATGAAAAATGAAATAATATTGGGTAAGCAGCCGATTTCACACTAAAAAAATGTGACAGTGGGCTGCGCTGGAATGAAAGGAAGACGTGTAGAAAATTTCATCTCAATCGGATGGGCCGTTCGCGAGCGCATAAAGGACATAGGGACATACAGACAGACAGACAGACGGAGATCGCCTTTTATATATAAGATAAATGGAGCTATTGATTATAAATTGTCATAAAATACAACAATCAATGCAGTACAATTACAAGATCATTTACATATTCATCTCTATCTAATTATCTATCTCCTGGCTGTGCCAATGTATCATACATTGTCCTCAGTGCTGTATCCGTTTTTAATTATAAATATTGGGCCTCTTCTGCTGGCCTACTTATAATCTGTGGAAACAAACTGGGTACACCCTGGTTGGTCTCCCATCCAGTTCTTGAATCTCTGTAGCATTCAGTCAGTGTAGACTATGTTCTTGAGTGTTCTTTTTTTTTGTTTTTTGTTTCCCGGTTAGATTTATTATGGCTCACTGCTTTTCTCACCGATTTACCTAGACTAAAGGATATGTGATACCTGTCCTGGAAGGGTGGAGAAAATTGGCAGGAAGTTGCTGTGGAATAGTATTTGGCCTCACTATCTCAGCTGCCTCATTCAGTTATGTGGCTACTGCATTCAGTCAAGCTGCTATTACTACATTCACAAAGTCAGGTCTGGATCTATCTGAGTATGACCACTACCTTCATCCGAATGATAGGATGGCTTCCAACACTTCGGCGACAGGTTTCCGAATCTGAATGCTATGTTGTAGGCTGATGTTTCCTATTTTTTATTTGTAATACTTATATTTAAATATTATGTTTAGGCATATTTCATCACTCCGTCTGTAACAAGACCCCCGGGGCTTGGACAGGTATGTTACTATAGTTATAGTATGTCCACATTTGTTTGCCTTCATTCACGATCAATTATTTTGAAAACTGTCTGTTGCATCGTTATGAAATTTTTCCAGCCGTCTTATATTTACCCCCACCCAAGGAATATGTCTTTGATAGGTCCAAAAACAACTTAAATCATTGAAAGCGGCGACATTCCTTTGATGTTTTGCTTAACAGCTAGTGATTTCTCGCTAAAAAAGTTATGTTTACGGTAATGGGGACCTGCAAATTCAGATGACAAACAAAGGCGTATCCGGATTCGTATGGGAGTGGGTGCAATGAAAGACGTAGCTTACAATCGACAGGGTCGGCTGCATTGCACCGGGTTTTTATCCCATATAGCTCAGTTTCTTTCCGCAGCGCGGAAAGCGTCGCACAAAGCACGAACTCCGTAGCTCAAGCGACGACCCTCGGGAGTGTCCGAAAAAAAAATGCACTCTTGAAAGAAAGGACGCAGCCCGGAATCGAACATACAACCTTCAATCCATCCTTTCTCCAATAGTCCTCTTCCTCTTTCAACACATGGTCCTGACGTTTTTTCCAGTAACTTTTATAAATATTTAATAGCGCGGACAGACAGACAGACAGACAGACAGACAGACAGACAGACAGACAGACAGACAGACAGAAAGGTAGGTAGGTAGGTAGGCAGAAAGGTAGGTGGGTGGGTGGATGGCTGGCTGGCTGACTGGGTGGGTGGGTCGGTAGGTCGGTCGGTCGGCCGGCCGGCAGGCAGACAGGCAGGCAAACAGGTAGGCAGATAGATAGATAGATAGATAGATAGATAGATAGATAGATAGATAGATAGATAGATAGATAGATAGATATATAGATAGATAGATAGATAGATAGATAGATAGATAGATAGATAGATAGATAGATAGATAGATAGATAGATAGAACGAACAGACTTTATTTTCAAAGGGTAACAAATTGGGCACGCAAGCCCGTCTTACATTCGGCCCTTCCAATCACTCATCTTTCTTTCATCAACAGTGCATAGGAAAAAAACATTGTCACGTGAATTTTGTAAACATAAACAATGCATATTATATGTTATGAGACACATCCACCACCCACCCACACATCCCCCATTCACTCCAACTCCCCCACCCAACCACACACACATACAATACATTCCCCCACCCATCCACCACATCCCTACACCTACACATCTCCCCGCCCACACACACCTCTCACCCACCACACATCCCATCCACCCACACCCCAAGCACACATACATTCAATAACCCACACATCCCCCACCTACACACATCTCCCCACCCACTCACATATCCTCTACCCGTCCCATTTCCCACCAACAATCACTCATCCAATATCCTCCTCCACCCACACACCTCCAACCACTCAACCAAACACATATCCTCAGCCACACACACATCTCCCCGTCAACTCACATATTCCGCACCTACCCACACACAAATTCCGCACTCACCCACATAATCTCCCATCTCCCCCAGCCCACTCACAGATCCCGAGCCCACACCTGCAAACATCCCCCACCATCTCCTAACCTGCACACACTCACCCACCCACATATCCTCTACCCACCCACACATCCTCTACGCACCCATCCCCAACCAACATCCCTTAACCACACACCCTTACTCATATACAATCACCCACCCACACATCCTCTACCCAACCACACATCCTCCACCCAGCCACACATCCTCCATCCACCCATTCCCCCAGCCACACATCCCTTAACCACACACCCCTACCCATATTCACACACATCCCCACCCACGCACAATCTCCCCACCCATACAAACATCCCTCACACACATCCCCACCCACCAACACATTCCCCATTCACAAACACACACCTCCCATCCACGCACACACAACCCATACATTCATCCCCTCACACATCCCTAGACACGCGTACTTATCCCTCAACCACTAACACCCACACATCCCTTACCCACTCATCAACACATACATCTCCTATCTACCCACCCACACTCACACATCCTAACCACCCATCCCCCACCCTCACACACATCCTTCACCCACCCACAAACCCAACCACACCTGCACCCACCCACACAAACATCATTTATCCACACCCAGCTCCCCTCACACACAATACCACACCCACACACATCCCAAAGACACATCCCTCACCCACACACACATCTATCCATACATCTCTTACCCATCCACACACCCTCCAACTACAATCACCCTCACTACCCACACATACATCCTCCATCCAGCCACACCCCCCCCCCCCCACCCAGCCAGACATATCCCCCATCCACACACACACACATCTCCAAATCCATCACCCACACCCATCACGCACCCTCCCCCAACCCACACACATCCCCCACACACATTCACCCACACATCTCTCACCCACACACACTCCCCACCCATCCTCCCAAACATCCCACACCCATACACATCCCTCACCCACACACACATCCCCAAACCCACAACCACCCCCACCTGCACACATCTGCCACCCACCACATATCTCCCCACCCACACATATACCCCACCCATCCCATAACCCACCATCAATCATCCACCAACATAACCTCTTCCACCCACTCACCCACAACTACCTAGACAAACACACATCCCCACCCAAAAACACATCTCCCCATACACCCATACATCTCGCACGCACCCACACACAAATCCCACACCCGCCCACACACAAATCCCCCACCCACCCACACAAACCCACCCCGCCCACCCACACATCCTGAGCCCACCCACACACATCACGAATCCACCCACACACACATCCCCCGATCCCCCAATCTACTATTATGATCAAACTCCCACACTTTACACTCACATACAGTGACGATTGTCGTGAGCATTGTCGTAAAATTGTAAAGAAAATTGAGAAAAATTGTACATATACATTTTGTAACTTAAAAATTAGTGATGCAATTCAACTCTCTCTCTCTCTCTCTCTCTCTCTCTCTCTCTCTCTCTCCTCTCTCTCTCTCTCTCTCTCTCTCTCTCTCTCTCTCTCTTTCTCTCTCTCTCACACACACACTCACTAACGCTCTCACTCACATTACAGTAATGTTATATTATACATGATAAAATCAAGTGTCATACATACAAAATGATAATGTGAAAGATGAAAATAAATAGATAGATAGATAGATAGATAGATAGATAGATAGATAGATAGATAGATAGATAGATAGATAGATAGATAGATAGATAGATAAGCATGCAGGCAGGCAGGCAGGCGGGCAGGCAGGCAGGCAGGTAGGCAGATAGATAGATAGATAGATAGATAGATAGACAGACAGACAGACAGACAGACAGACAGACAGACAGACAGATAGATAGATTGATAGACAGACAGACAGACAGACAGACAGATAGATAGATAGATAGATAGATAGATAGATAGATAGATAGATAGATAGATAGATAGATAGATAGATAGATAGATAAGCAGGCAGGCAGGCAGAAAGGCAGGCAGGCAGGCGGGCGGGCAGGCAGGTAGGCAGATAGATAGATAGATAGATAGATAGATAGATAGATAGATACGCAGGCGGGCGGGCGGGCAGACAGACAGACAGACAGACAGATAGATAGATAGATAGATAGATAGATAGATAGATAGATAGATAGATAGATAGATAGATAAGCAGGCAGGCAGGCAGGCAAGCTGGTAGGCAGGCAGGCAGGCAGGCAGGCAGGCAGATAGATAGATAGATAGATAGATAGATAGATAGATAGATAGATAGATAGATAGATAGATAGATAGATAGATAGATAGATAGATAGATAGATAGATAAGCAGGCAGTCGGACTGACGGACGGACGGACGGACAGACAGACAGACAGACAGACAGACAGACAGATAGATAGATAGATAGATAGATAGATAGATAGATAGATAGATAGATAGATAGATAGATAGATAGATAGATAGATAGATAGATAGATCCCCGCCAGAAGCCGGGCCTTGTCAGCTAGTTTATTTATATAATCACGTTTCATGAAAGAACCTTCATTTGGAGACACCTCTGAATCTTCGCGCTGTTTGTTTCAAAACGGAAATCGCGTAAAAATTTCAAAATCTGCCGGGACGTCTCTTGGTGAAGCTGTAATACTGTTAAAATCATGGACGTAATATCTAAATCGTAATTAATATACCGCATATAAACTAACTTTGAAATCTGCTGTAAAATCTCCAGAACAAAAAAATTTTTGTTGGGTGAACATAATGATAAGGTTATATACTAAATCTCATCATTTTACCTCAGATGGTTACTGAGATATTGAATTTTATATTGAGGCAACAAAAAAACAACAACAACAACAACAACAACACTATAATATCCCTAGCCTTTGCTCCAACCACCCCAATAGCCGGGACAGCTGACCTTCCCCTCCCCCTTTATGGATTCCTACCCACAGGGGGCTCGGACAAGACAACAGTCATACTAGTACTCAAAACCATGGCTAACAAAGCAAAATTTAATTTCTGAATACGTCAACTGAACTAAGAGAGGGATGGCTGAAAAGCCTGGATAGAAGACAATCTTTACACAGCTGCTGGAGAACAGCGAGAAGATCTATCAATGATCAGTCTTCATCACGGAGCATATGACTTCAGTTCGTGCTGTCGTCCTGTCGTGGCTAACGACTCACCCGAGGAACCTTCAGTGCAAAGAAACTCCAAGGCATAGTCCCTTCTGAAGTTCTCTCCTTCCACTGTAAGTAAGATCTCGGACTGGTCAGGTGTATGACTAATGCCTGACTGACACTTCACCAAAGTTTGCTGGTCATAGATACCTCGATGAAGTAATAACTCACAAGTTCCACTCCGCTGATGGCGTCTGGACCGACCCTAGAAATCTAGACTGAAGAAAAGTACTATAGCACAATACACTCGTATCTAAGAGCCTGGTTGCTCTTCGGCTTCTCAACTTAATGGGAAAACTGTCTGCAACCTATAACTGGAGCGCTGGCTCCATATAACAACATTGGCACAATTGAATGCTCCAACAGGTGAATGTAAGAACTCAACTTCACATGTCTCTGTTCTACACAGTTCTGTAGGTATCTACTACCCTCACACTGACACTATTATGCACAGTTCTGTAGGTATCTACTACCTTCACGCTGACACTATCATTGTCCACCAACACCTAGGAATGGGGTAGATCCCTACCCAAACACGAATGTCACTCCGGTGTTCACAAGACTAGCAAATCACTGTTTTAGGTCACTTGACCAAGTTTCGACTTCAGTACGGTTCACAACTGTAGATTCACACCATAGTCAACATGAGTTTATACAATGTGTCCCATGACGACCCAGCCGCGCCGGAAACATAATAAACTGGCCATTGTCGTGACTGTTAAACAGTATTCACTCTCATCAACACAACTAGAATTCATTTCATTGAGAGTTCACAGGTCATCACTGAGTAATTGTACAACTGCACCAGTATCTTACCGGTGTATATCCTGAGACGCTTCAGTCCTGGACCCTACCTGGATCGCTTGACTAACTCTACGTCGGACTCGTAGCGGTGGTCTTAGCTTAGACCCACTGTATCATTCTACACCCAGTTTCTCTCATACGTTGACTCTGGCAGATTCAGATGACAGCTCCCAGTAATGCCTCAAACATCCTTTGACTGGCACTGGAGTGAGCTGGTCCCATTGAGTTTATGGTTGAACTCATGAATTTCCATTAGATATATAACAGATCCTGAAACATGGAGGTCGGTGTGAGTACCTGGCTACAACTTAAGACTAACATGCATCTCAACCTTGACTCATGCATCAGAGAAATACACATATATCATATATGTTACATGAGATCATCACCATCATAGATTAACTCTTAACTACATGGTACAGGCATGAGGGTGTAAGAAAAAGCAATAGTACACAAGTATATAGTCAAGTAACTCGTCTGGGCACAGCTAGCCCGATAGCACCAGAGTAGACCGTTTGACTCTGTCATTGTATCCTCTACCTGGTGTTCTTTCACTCCTCCACTTCAACTAACCAACCACAATCATAAAATACACTTACTTAACTTTCAGTGTAGAGATTACATTATCTAGGAGGTGCCCAGCCGGATATATCCTCCTCACTCATACAACTCAACAATTAATCAATCACTTAACCCATTGATCAATTAACTAAACCTAACTCGTTAATGACTATTTTACATTAGTAAATTATCTACACCATAATTCATTAACATAGCACTAACAAATTATAAACAAGAATTGTTAATAACTAATTAACAAACTCAAACAAAAGCCACAGCTTTCTCGTCCAGGGATCTCTGTCCCAGAACAGGTTTGACCTTTATTAATTGACCTTCACTCATGACGGTCAAGTCTGTGCAGGTCTATCACAGATATGGTGGCCGTCCACCGAATAATCTTCCCCACAGCTGATGTGGCAAAAGAGAACCTTGTTCCGTGGCGAGTTAGGCCACGTCATCCAGTGTCGATTGGCTTCCAGCCCCCCATCCAGTAAATTCCCAGTCCCCCCTCATAGGCGGCCTAAATGGCTTGGATATAACTACCAAATCCTAGTGGTTAAAGTATCCCACCAACAGAGTCAGGGTTATTAGAAGAGAAGAGCTGTAGAGACAGACAAGGTTCTGTTCGAAGTTCAGATCCTCACTAGCGCAACGGCCTCCATTACAGACCGTCGCACCGCTCTCGGTCGGGTATGTTAATTCAACCATCGGTTACGCACAATCTCTTTGGTCGGAAAGGCAACATAACCAGTCGGTTGGACAGGCCGAAATAACCAGTCGGTCTGGCAGACATACGCACGATCGGTCACGCATAATCACTCCGCCGGGCGGGCATATAAACACGTAGTGACATCAGAAATTCATCAATAATTCCTATCTACCTCTATCAAGTAAATACAAAACATGTCTATATAAAGGTCGAATAGCACTGGTTACCTAACTTAGCAAATACTTACCTTCATCTCCCAATGGAAATACAAACACCTTGATTCCAGGAATTAAGAAACACCACTTACTTAAGGCATACTATTATAGCACTTACTAGATAAGCAAACCACACATTACTGGCTAGCTCAAGCTAATCACTTATCACTATTACTGCCTTTATCAGCCCACAATCTAACTAGTGGCAACATTCCTCACCGTCCTAAGAATGTATTCACTAAATAAGATAGGTAACACACTGGCTTCAGAGCTGTTAAAATACCTCAAATCTACTTACACATAGCAGTGATAACATCATCGTACATTTCCCTAACAATGCATATAATGGTAATCTAACATCTTTAAATTCTATCAGCTACAATAACATTAGATTTCCACAACAGATCAGCTGGGACAAATTTACACAGGCCTAATGTTTTGACACACACAACACCTGTAGCTACTATAGACATCTGACCTAAATATTCCTAGCCGATCGATAGCGGCTAATTATTAATGCAGATAGGCGGGGCATAAACTTCTACGCGGCGCGGTGGCAATTCTGGTTGTTTTCAACGCTTAAACATATTTCGACTGCCGGCGTTTTATTTAAGGATAACCGTTAATTAATAACGTATTACTTCATTACCTTGGATATTCGAGTCACATCTCTTGACTGAAGATGTCCCGCACTGGCCGCGATAATATACATCATTTTCTAGCAGTAAGTAGCTGCGGCCGCATCTGACGATGTTTCACTGGCGACTGATAGCGGATAGCTAAGTGCGCATTCACAATTCCATCTCGGGCCTAGTGAATCCCATGGGTAACGGAGAATTTCAGAATCCCGTATTCCCTGATGCAATTGTGAGTCCAGCGTGACAGCAACATCACGTACGCACATTGCCCAGTCCCTTCGCGAAGCGTCGAGAAGCTTCTCGAACTCACCGGACTTATGACGTCAGGGACTATTTTAACCTGGGATTTCCCTAGTTATAGTCACTATCTAAAGGGAGACCAACTCGTCGTATTCCGACCAAAGGGAAATAATGCAGAGGACAGATGGATTCTAGTCCGTTTCGTCACACGGTCTGCTATCTCAGATCTTCTACTCGTCTCATGCTGGGTTGATTAACAATCAGACAGTTTCATTGCCGGCATGCGGTATTTATTTAGTTTAGCTGTGTTCCGGTGGTGACGTCACAATTAGTCGTTGTAAATCTTGGATTGTGGAGGTACAGAACAAACCCGTGTTGCGGTGAACTCTTGGATTGTTGCCAGGGAAATATTTACAGCACATTACGCTTGTGAAAATAAAATATATCGCAAAGACGGGTTCTAAGAATATCTTGGATACAGAGAAGAACAAATGCATCCATACGAAAAGATCTGAATATTGAAGAACGTTGACTACTAAAGACAATAAAACAAAGAAAAGTGAAATATTTTGGTCACTTGAACTGTCATGAATGTTTTGAGTGAACAATCATGGAAGGGTATATGCCCGGGAAGAGAGGAAGAGGAAGGCCAACGAGAAGATGGGTGAAGGATGTGGCGGATGATGTCAAGATGGGTGTATAGGGCGCGGGACATCTTGCTTATGACCGAGCAGTTTTTCGGAAGGTTGTTATGGAAGCGAGGTTCTGCAAAGCACATGCTACTGATTGAGTGAATGAATTCATCCTTCCATTTAGCCTATGGTAACTCTTACCCCTGAACCATCAGTACCTAGGCATGTGTAAATTGATATATGGCAACATACATTCAAGCAAACATATAGACATATATAAGCTCGTGGGTGCAAGATGCGCGTGGTCACACACACACACACACACACAGAGAGAGAAAGAGAGAGAGAGAGAGAGAGAGAGAGAGAGAGAGAGAGAGAGAGAGAGAGAGAGAGAGAGAGAGAGAGAGAGAGAGAGAGAGATTTAGGGAGATTCGGCAGCGAGTCTCTGGCGCCGTAAAAATAACCAGAATTCGCTGGGGGTGTATGCACGTACATACTCGAGCAAACATGTATGTGCGTGCATACACATCTAAACTCGAGTAAGACCAAAGTCTGCTCTAGTAAAAGAAAGGTGCTGAAGACAGAAGCAACCAGCCAGGAGGGCACCACAGAAATCAGGATGTCATGGAATTACACAATGAGATATGTAGATTACTGCAAAACTTTATGGTGCTCACCCTGCTTTGGACCCCTAGGCAGGTGCAGTGCCCGGCACTATGTCTCGAAAGGGTCCAACCACAACTACTGGAGGTCCTTTTTAGATGTCCTGTGAAGCCAGGGGACCTGAGAATAGAGCGTCTAGCCATATGAAACAAATACTAAACTCAATGTACTGGAATGCGGAGGGAGTAAAAAAGAAAATAGAGCTAGAAAACATCTTGGATCAAGAAGAAGTAAGTGTATGTAGCTTGCAAGAAACTCACCTCAGTGAAAATATAGCCTTCAAAATCAGAGGCTACCCGTGTTACCGTTCTGACCCAAAGGACAGGCGAAATGGTGGGATACTGACCTTTGTTTAAAAAAAAAAAAATAACATGACTGCTTCCCAAATTGAAGTTTACGTGGAAGGGCGTGGTATCAGACACTTAAACTTAAGACAGACAATTCACATCTACATATGCTACTGTCCAAGTGACCGCCTACCGTCACTGGACACACTATCATTAAAAAAAAAAAAAGATTCTTTATGGCGATTTCAACAGCCACTCGCAAAGCTGGGGCTATGATCACATGGACCTTAGAGGTGATAGATATATATCATCATCATAAAGTGCCTTGCCGGCTGTCGTAGGCGTTCATGACTCGCCACAATTCTCGGTCTTTGGTTTTCTGGATCAACTCCGCTGTTGATATTCCTCCATGCCAACGTCTCAATCCATCCGGCATCATTTCTCTTGGTTTGCCTCTGCCTCTCTTCCTCTCGATCTTTCCAGTTGTCACGATGTTCTCCAATGCCTCTTTTCTCATCACATGACAAAAAAAGCTGTTTGCATCTTGCTTACTGTTGTATATAATGTTCTAGTTTCATTAGCCTCTGTCAGATATAATATATATATATATATATATATATATATATATATATATATATATATATATATATGTGTGTGTGTGTGTGTGTGTGTGTGTGTGTGTGTAGCATATAATAATATTGTCCAGGTGTGCACGCTCGTACAGGTCCAGACACTTGAGTTGAGGCCTTCATCTGCGGGATATGGCTGAACGTCTCTAAGTCAAATCCCACGAATGTGAGGGCCTGGCCTGCTTTCGGAGATGAGATTTACCTCCTGCTCTCTTAGGTCTGATGTTGAGCCGCCAGCGTCTGCAGCCTACCTTGTTCCAGACGTAGTGGTTGTCCTTTCCTCTGGAGTAAACAAGGCAAGGCTGAGAGAGGGATCATACTGTGTAAGCAACATATGTTCTCTGAAGCTATGCCCAGGCATTGTGCGATGGAATTTTGGCCAAGTGCCAACCCACATACTTTCGTCTATCAAGACGGCAAGGTGCCACTCACTTGTAACACAGGAGTATTGAAGAGTATATTTAAAAACAAAAACAAAAAAAGAAAGAAAGAAAAATAAAGATTAGTATGTATTGAAAGTGGTTCAGAGATATAATTGGAGAAAGACACACGAGAGTCTTAATCCGGATGGGCCCTAATCTCTCTCACCCCATAGTGTAAAGAATATAAAGACGCCGAAACATTTGTTGAAGTGGGACTACTTGTGGTGATAATAAAAGTTAAAACCTCTGTTCTTTCGTCGCGGTTGACATTACACTGCAACGATGACAATTACAGATTCAGATTGATTTAGAGTGCGGGTTCTTCGACAACACACACACACAGTTGTCAATTCAAAAGTTTTTTGCAAGTATCATGCACACCACAAACGTTCTAGTTACTACTATTAGTACTATTGTGCTCAGAACTAGGCCTACATTTAATGGTTTACTATATAAAGCGTGCCTCAAACGCTCAGATTCCAGTTCGGCAAGAGCTTGAGTTTTAAACTTTAACAGTCGCATTGTTTTACACCGATCAGTCGCTAAGGGAGGCTACGATTTTGGAAGAAAAATGTCTGTTGGTAATTATTTGGTGCCGTTAGCACTTATTGGCGTTCTTGTTGGAGGCAGGCGGCTTCTATGGTAAGATTATGAATGAGTGTTTTTCTTAAGAAGACGACTTAATAATCTTTTTTAGTTTAAATTAGGTAGCATGCATAATATTAAATATTATAATATATTCTTCTGACTCTCGTCCATACAAAATCAAAAACAGTTGTGTACTACACTAACACTAGAGGTCGATGTTCGCGCGTAACGTAAACTTTCTCTGGCCTCGAGAGAATGGTGCGGCAGAGAGTGACCAGAGAATCTGGCTGATACTCAGTACACTGAGAAAAGGCTAGGCGGACACACAATCAGACTGTAGCTAGACTAGTGCATTATTGGTATAACGGGACTATTAGTGGGACTCTTCGCTGGTTGTTGAAGATAAGGACAGAGCACGTATAGGACTATAGGAATGCCTCGAGTAATGCGGTGTCAGTTGTTTACTCAATTCAACCTTCTCTGCTGACCGGCGTAATTTGTTTTGTTCATTCGGCACAGCGGTCTCCTGGACTTAAATGTTGAGTTGACTTCTCGTTCAGAAAACGTAAAATTGCATAGTAAATTACCAACAGTTGATACAGGTTGGACTTGATTCCTTCTGGTGTTATAACTGGGATATATTTATAGTATATAATATTAATATTGTTATTTATTATAATTTGTGTGTCTTTTGTAGTAAAATAAAAAATTAATATTTTTGCTATTTAATATTGTGTATAAGTGTATATATATTGTATAATCCTTTTATTTTAGACTATTGCAATATTCATATTCTGCTACCCACCTTCATTTCAACCAGTTATCTTTCAACACTTGACTTAAATTATTTTAACTAATTTACTTTGCAATATTGATCCCATGTATAGGAATTGTTGTTCTGGTAATATATATTGCTTAGTTTTTCCTGAAAGTTCTCTAGGTAAAGTAGTAAGCTATTCATGAATATTAAGCAGCTGTCAAAGTAGCCAGATAAACATCAAACTGATTTGAGGCACAGAAGGGAGAAAGACCAAAGTGCATTTTCTCTCCTCATCTGTTCAATATCTTTACAGAAAATGTAATAAGAAACATCAAGAATGATGAAACACAGTCCTCCTGTCAAATAGTGCTATGGATATGGAATTAGAAGAGTTGATCCTGTTTGTCAAGAGAAACAGTGAAAATCAATAAACAACTGCCGGGACCGTCCAAAGGAGTCAGATGTATACTTGCCATGGCAATGCAATACAGACTGACTTAGAACAGTATTAAGAACCAACGGCAGCATACCAGCAACTTTCAGTAACAATATTTAAGTGGATTTATAATGAAATTATTCTTTTAAAATTGAGCCTGATGTATTAAATATTACCATTTCTTCTTCTTCTTCTTTTTCTTCTTCTTCTTCTTCTTCTTCTTCTGCCATCATCCAGAGTGTTTTTTCAGACGTATTTGGGGTGTGGCTCGTTATGCACCCTTGGGCCAAAACCCTTAGGTCAACACATCCAACTTTTGCATGCGTTTTTTAACCAGGTTAGCATTCCTGGGTATATATTACCATTTTATTGTGTGTATAAAGGCTAGCGAACGCGGTTTGTGAGCCGGGTACCAGGCGTTCGAAGCTCAGCTGCGACCGATTTGTGCAGCAGACCGTGTTGCGGTATGTTATAATGTGCTGGTATGGGAGCCGGTCATTCAGAAAGCAATGGCAAACTACTGAATGTAACACTTGCCTAGTACATCAACAGCAGCTGAAAAATGCTGGTGTTGACTGCAACGTCCCGTAAGGGATACGCAAAACCCCACCCCCCAAAATATATATATATATATATATATATATATATATATATATATATATATATATATATATATATATATATATATATATATATATATATTCTGGTGCACAGGTAATATATATTGGCACTAGAAATTAATCAGTATTTATAAATTAATAGTATATTATAGTAATGCCCAAATTACAGTAATGACAGTAAACAAAGATGGCATCAAGCAACTTGATTCCACCAAAAACTATATGGGAATGCCATGAACCTGAAACTAATCACTGCTTTTATTGGAGACAATGTGGAGGTGAGGATGCAAAATGAGAAACAAAATAATAATGTAACAACATCTGTTCAATTTGATTGTTGTTTCAGTGCCAAAGATCACACAGAATGCACTCTCTGTACAGATGCAGCCATTGTTGTTGCTGTTGGAGGTTTGATGTTACTCAAGTAAGAACACACACCCTCTAACATTGTTTTATTAGTATTTTGCATTTTATTATCTGCACATACATACTTCACAGTGAAGTATATTCTGTCATTAACAAAATGTAACCACTCTTAAAGTCTTAAAAATGCATGTCAACCTAGAACACACTTTACAAGTTTCTGTTAATTGGTTGTAAAGTGTGTTCTAGATTGACATGCATTTTTAAGACTTTATAAAGACTTTTACTTTTTTTTACAAGTTTCTGTTAATTGGTTCTGGGTAAAGCTGAGGCGACCATCACCGACACAGCGCGTCCACTGGTGGCGGATCATGGAATGGCCTCTAGATATAGAGGTTAGCTGTGAATATCGAATAAGCAGCCGCGGACCAATTGGCGGTGGGCACAGAGGCAGGATCTCAGGGTGGGATCTGAGTTCCTTAGAAAATACCTCATATGCTCAGAGGCGTGCCTGCCAAGCGAGTCGGGGCGCTGTAACCCCTCCCCGGGTAGGTGGAACCCGTTATCTTTGAACAGCAGTCCATCTAGGAGACGGAAAACTCCAAATATAAACCCCCAAGTTCAAGGTGGACCAGCGTGCTGAGGAACTGGATGGCCATGGGTTAACTGGTCATGAACGTTGGACGTCTGGCAGGCGTGCGAGGCGGCACCAGGCGTATGGACTCCTGCGGGACATCCCCTGCCTCTTCCCTAGCAAGCAGGCAATGCTAGGGTCACCGTTTATTTCCTGCAATATCCAAACTTTGCCTATGGATTTATTTAAACACGGGAACCGTCGCCGGAGCTACGGAGCACGTGCTCTGCGCTTGACACATCCCTCAGAGGCTAGCGAAGTGAGAGTGAGGAGGAGAAGACGAGGAAATGGTGTGAGAAGACGGCATAGAAATAGGAGGGCAGGTGCCAGGAGAACAAGACGAAAAGTGGAGAGACTAGGTTTCAACTATGTAAGAGTGGGATACTGGAATTGTCGCAGTGCCAGACAGAGAGGTCCTGTATTGGAGAGACTAATATATGATTTTGATGTCCTCATGCTCCAGGAGCTAAATACAGACAAATACCATTGCCCTGGGTACGCCAGTTATATAAACCCTACTGGGCAGAAGAGACATGGACAAGGTCTGCTGGTGAAGGAAGGAGTGAAGCATGTGGTACTTGACTTGAGCCAGTGGAATCACAGTGCAAGAGAGGTCCAGGGTATACAAATGGAGATTGGTGGCTTAAGTTGGAACATCATAAATGTATATGCCACAGTGGACTGTTTTGTCAGAAAGGAACACTGGGACTGGCTTAAGGAACTGGAGGAATTACCAGGTGATAGGCTACTCATATGTGGAGACTTCAATGCAAGGAACAGAGATTGGGACAGTAGTGGAGAAAACCGACAGGGAATTGCCCTTGCGGATGCCATGGTGGACTCCGATGTGGTCTGCATAAATGATGGTAGGCCGACTAGAATGGCAATGAGGCCTGGCGATGCAGACACAGCTATTGACTTGGCACTTGTCTCCCAGTCATCAGTCCTTGATGTAAAGTGGACTGTTTTGAATGACCATGGGAGTGATCACATGCCATGCTCAGTCCTGATCTCTAAACCCAGGAAAGTTAAAGCTGGGAGAGCGCGCAAGACCTTCCGGTATGAGTGGACCGATTGCCTTCTTGGACGCCTCAGACAAGGGGCATGCAACAGGACTGTTAAAACTCCTTTTTTGCAGCCCCCATGGTGGACCCCAGAAGTAGACCATGCTTGGAAAGCAAAGAGAGCTGCAGTGAAGCAGCTAAAGAAAGTGCGACAGACACCTCGAAGCTCACGAGAGGAAGTGGACACAGCGGAAAATGTCAAGAAAGACAAGGTGGAGGTTTTCAAGCGCTGTGCTGCAGAGGCCAAAAAGGCAAAATGGGAATGTTTCATGAAGGAGATTGGAGGTGATAAAACACTGCGAAAATTCTGGAAACTGCACAGGCAAATGCAGAGAAAAGATCGGCCTATGACAGTGGGAACAATTTATAGAGATGATGGTGTGCGCGTGACAACAGACAAAGAGAAAGGGGAGGCGTTTCTCCAGAGATTTTTAGAGCAGACCAATCATAATGATGCGGACACCAGGGATGCAGTTAGAGAGGAGTTATCTGGCACCACGAAGAATATGCAGTATGAAGACATCATACGGGTGGAAGATGTTAAACACATTTTGAAAAAGGCAAAAGACACGGCACCAGGGCCCGATGGGGTCAGGTATGGCCACATGAAGGGTTTGAGCGATGCAGACCTGGAGGAGATGACCGACTGCTTTAACCAGAGCATTAGGACAGCATCAGTACCGCAGGATTGGGTGCACAGCTATCTCATCCCTCTCCCAAAACTATTCAAGGATCATTCAAAGCTCAGCGGCTTTAGAATCATCACCCTTCAAAATACATTTGGGAAGGTTCTAGAGAAGATAGTCGCTGTCAAGCTGCAAGAGTTTTTGGAAAGGGGGAAGCTTCTTCCAAGAGGCCTGGGGAGCTACAGGCCAGGAAAAGATACCTGGTCAAATGCAGCCACTTTTGCCTTTGACGTTTATGAGGGGTTCCAGAGTAGACAGGAAACGATGGCGGCAGCGCTTGATCTCGAGGATGCGTACAATAGAGTTCGATATGATATTTTGATGACCGCACTGATGGAGAAGGGGGTCAATCCCTGGTTGGTGAACTGGATAGCAGCCGTCCTGCATTCTCGTCGGGTTGCTCTCCGTCTGGGTGCATGGACCTCAGAGCCACATATTTTAACCCCGGGACTGCCACAGGGATCTGCAGTCTCACCGGTGCTCTTTAACGTGTATACGAGCAAGATTGCAAACCTAGAAGCACCAGGGGTTGGAAGAATACTAACATTTGCAGATGATATTCTTGCATATAGGCAGGGGAGAGATAGGGAGCAAACAGCCCAGGAGTTACAGGTGACAGTAGATAAAGTGATTGACTGGTGCATAGAAATGAGTGCTGTCATGCACCCGGAAAAGGCGGCTGTTTTGTGGTGCTCTCTGGACAACAGGATTGTGAGAGCTGATGTCCCAAGCCTCGCGATAGATGGTAGAAATGTCAGCAGAGAGAACAAACTGAAGTATCTGGGGATCACATTTGACAGGAGCCTATCCTTCAAGGACCATGTGGAGACGGTTGTGACAAGATCTCAAAAGGGACTCAGTGCACTTAAAACTATGGCTGCAATGGACACAGAGCAGAGAATGCTTTTCACACTATACCAGCACTTGATCCTCTCAGTAATTGTTTATGGATTAGGACTGCTCACTGTCTCAGAGAGTCAGCTGGTGAAGTTAGAGCGCATACAGAACGAAGCTATGCGGGTCATTCTGGGATGCACCAGAGACACCCCAGTAGTGTGTATGCGTTACATCCTTGGTCTGCCGACTGTTGCTGGTAGGCTCAAGGTGATGCAGGCGAAGGCATACCTCAGAGTAGCTGCAGACCCAGACCACCCACAGCATGAGGCGCTGGATGCAGTTAAGGGTCAGCGACTGATAAGAGGGAAATCATGGATGGCTCAGGCGGAGGATACGATCAGACAGGTGTGCCCCTTGGAGAACATTAGGCGGGAGAGGAGTGGGTCAGAGTGCCAGCGGAGCAGTCAGACTTGTGCAGAGTTATAATCACATTAAGCCGGGTGTGCAGGGAGTGGCCAGCAGGGGCCATGGAAGTGGAAATCCAGCAACTAATTCAGGACAATGTTCACTCGGGTGATGTGATTATCTACACAGATGGTTCGGTGTCAAGAGGTGAGAGAAGTGGCTGGGGGTTCATAGCCAAAGCTAATGGTCGACTGTTTGGTGCAGGAGAGCCTGGCATATGATACCACAACATCCAGCTTAAGAATGGAGGTGGAGGCAGTCACTGCGGCTCTCCGCTGGATGGAGAATACGACACACACACACACATCGTGATTGTAACTGACTCAGAAAGCATGCTGACGAGGGTGAGGACAGGGCAGGCTTCGTGCAGGAGTGGCTTGCTTCGCTTCGGAGGTCACGGGTGACAAGCATCGCCTGGATCTTTTCTCCGGGGCATGCCGGTGTGCTGGGAAATGAACAGGCGGACAGATTGGCTGGCTCTGCAGAACTTGGTGGAGTATTGATACATGACAAGGCAGACGTGGTTGCGGCCTTGTGGGAACACGTGTACACCTCGGAGGAGCAAATGGATTACCATGGTCTGGCAAGAATGAGACAGCGAGGAGTGACGAGGGGATCTGGCCGATGCTCAATGCTCAGAGGAAAGGTGAGACGGACATATAATCAGATTGCTACTGGTACTATTGGTGTTGGAACTCTTCGCTGGCTGCTGTGGATGGGGACGGAGCACTTATGGGAATGCCCCGAATGCTGTGATGTTGATTCCTAAATCAATCAATCAATCATGTTAATTGGTTTTTTTTTATAGAGGAAAATTTCAAAGTATCCTTCTGATAGACAAACACTATCAATGAATGATCTGTGTGAGGGAAAAGTGAAGCATTGAAAATGTGTAAAAAAAAATTTTTTTTTACACACACACACGCACGCATGCATGCATGCACGCACACACATATATATTTTGTGTGGTGTCGTTTCTAGGCTTCAATCCCAACTCCCAGTCCATAGGTTCTGAAGCACACAAGCCATACAAATAAATAAGAAACCAACCGTGTATAAGATGAAGGATGGTATCTAATGCAGCACGCACTAATAACACATTGTTCTCTGTTACAGGAAATACATGGCAGGAGGTCAGTACGCAGGAAAAGAAACAATCAAAGGAAAGACAGTTATAATAACAGGCTCTAATACAGGCATTGGGCTGGAAACTGCAAAGGAGCTTGCAAGAAGAGGTAATTAGGATAATAATGAATGCATATTATTTGATATTATATCATGTATACACATGAAGAACTAGGGTGGCTTAGACTAGTATGTTTGCTTGCTAATGTGGAGAATCATGCTCTTTTTTTTTCATTTTTTTTTTCTTATTTTGTTGGACATAATTATGTTGTGTCTGTTTACAGCAGACTTGCGATATTTGTGCCTTTCACCTGACACATCCAGCCTCTTCCTGGTGTTTGTGGACCGGGTTAACCTCCCCACATGAATCAGGTTCATTACCCATTAGTGTCATGCATATTGTAAGAGATGACCCAGGGTTGGCGTGGGACTGGCTACCTCATCCTATACAAAACCTTAGCTGCAAAATCCAACCAGTTACGATAATGTCCATGGCGATCCTGGCATGAGATCCTATGCTCTATTGGGAGATGAAAGGCAGCAGAAGAAGAGACGGCTCATTAGTGCCAGATTGTTTGTGTATAACTAGTACAACTGTGGGGGTCAAGCAAGATTTGTCAAAGGTGTACTGTTTAATTTTACGAAATACCCCTTTTCTTGAGATTATCATTACCTTTTTTATGTTGTGTTGCACTTTTTAAGCACAAATAAAAGACTGACACAAATATACATAGTTGCAACCTCTAATCACAGAAGTGAATCAGAGAAGTGTGTGGGCATTTACAGCCCGTTCAGCGGGCCGAACCGTTCAAGAATCCAGTGGTGCCCACTCTATGACCACGAGCAGCATGACGATGGAGGTGATGGCAGTTACACAGGCTTTCATATGGCTGGAATCACAGCATTATACCAACGTGTGTGTACTAAGTGACTGAATGAGCATGATTCAGAAGGTCGAAGCTGGATCTGTACATAGACAGTGGACTGAGTCGCTGCGGAAGTCTGTTGTCCGTAAAGTCACCTTCATCTTCGTCCCGGGACATGCGGGAGTCGAGGGAAATGAACGAGCTGATAAACTGGCTGGCTCTGCACCCTCTATAGATGGCCAGCCCATGGATCGTGCCGATGTTATTAACGTCCTCAAAGATATGGCGAGAACAGAGGACTTTGACATCAGTGAATCCACATCGCTGTCCAGGATGAAAGATTTGGAAGTAAGAATCGGCACGGCCAGACGCGAGAGGTACATCGGGAAAACGAGGTGCCTCGTCAACCAACACAGAACTGGCACTATTAGCCACTGGACGCTGATGCATATGCTGGGGGGAGGATCTGAGCACCTATGGACCTGTCCGGAATGCAATGAAGATATCCCAACTGATAACTGATAACTGAACTCTAATCACAGAGGGAAATACATATGGTTTCTATGGCCTGTTATTTTAACCCCGGTATAACATTTCACATGCAGTATGATCTAATAGTGATAAGTGGAGTTGCACTCTGTGTGAAAGTCATGTGTAGTGGGGCTAAAGTATTATCTTTAAACAGGAAATAAAAACAGCAAGTGTGTCTGGGTTTTATGGTAGACTAAATTTTTTGCAGAGGTTAGCATAGCCATGAGGCTTAATACGCTTGTGTTTAAACTTCCGGTGTGCTGATGGTGGGGTATTGGGATCAGTCAGTTGGACTTCAATGTTGATGTTGTTAAGAAGGCAGTGGCAAACTGCTGAACATAAAATTGCCTAGTAAATCAACCTGGGGATCGGATTCCAGGTAATTAAAGACAAAAAGGCAAGTGTTTTAGCCACTGAGCTACAGGGACTTACACTCTACAGTGTGCTGTAGTTGAATTAAATTGAGTGATATATGGTGTGTTTCTATGAGACTGCAAAAACATGATTTTGGTCACATTATGAGAAGAAATAAATTGGAGAACTTGGTGACAGCTGGAAGATCAAGGGGAAGACAGAGAAGTAAATACCTGGATGGCTTGGTTATGTGGCATGGTCAAGACAAGAACACTGGGCTGATCCATGACTGGTGATCAAGTGAGATCGTGAAACATGACAGCCCACGTTTATCAGCATATGATGATGATGATATGGTGTGTTTGAAGTCAGCTCAAATGATGTTCTGTCCTTCCTAATCAAATAGTTAATATTTTTTTGGGTCAGAACAAAGAATATGTTTGCATACCACCCTACTGTTTCTTTCCAGTGGTCCATCTGTTGAATCGATTTGTATTTTTTATATGTTTGTTAGACCTTTTCTTTATGGAATTAATTATTACTTTCTTTGAGAAAGACATACTGAATTGAATATGTATACATCTTGCAGGAGGCCGCATTATCATGGCGTGTCGAGACACTGTCAAAGGTGAAGCAGCTAGGAAAGCAATTGTTGAGGAAACTGGCAACAACAATGTTATCCTGAAAAAACTAGATCTGACCTCTTTTGCTTCCATCAAAGCATTCTGCAAAGATATTAATGAGAGTAAGTTCACAACTGTCAACACATTTCTGAGAACAGTAAACATCCGAATATTGTTAAGAATCTTTAACTATATATGTTTTTAACTGAATTCTACTGCCCTATTATTGTCTTCATAAATCAATTACATAGCGCTGTAAAAATTAATACATCCTTTATTTTATATTTAATGTGGATACTTATATTATTATGACTCTATGCATCGGGATAGAATCTGCTGAAAATGAAATACCTAAACCTGAAACCCATGGAGAAAACATTACCAGCGTAGGCCTGATCACAGCCAGACCTTAAGTCTGTGTTAAATCACTGCCTGGTTACATCTGAATTTGCCTTTCCACAAAAGAGAAGTTACAGTAAGGGCCTCGCACACCCTGCTGCTTTAATGGGCTTGGAGAGGGGAAGGAGAACTCTCTAATTCAGTCCCTGTAGCTGTGGTTCTTGACTACTGGATCGGGAGAAGAATCTCTACACCAACCTCACTCTTACAGATGCCAGTGCTTTTTAGGACCTAGATGGCCTGATCACCGTTGCATTAAAACTGAGTAAAATCCCAGTCTTCTCGAGACCAACAACAAACTATACTACCATGACCAACCAGCTATACTACCATAAATACAATTAGAATATATATAAAAGTAGATTGTCTATTCAGTCCTATTAGGAAATCAGTGGTTGTCTATTCAGTCCTATTAGGAAATCAGTGGTTGTCTTAGAACCTGCAACCATCATGACAATGTAAATACTGTAAAAGTAATGCTGGGACATTGTTACCTTACGTTGTTGCATTGCCTCAGTTATTACAGTAACATTCAATACATTATTTAGCAAGTTAAAAGAAAAAAAACAAGCAAAGGACCCTGTTACATACCATAAGCACATTGGTCATTGTGCTTGACCCATATGTTTGTAGACCAAATGGCACACGGTGGTGGGGTCAGTATCATGTTGGCCACCTTTTCTTCCCAAGACATTTCCTGGTACCAGTTTTAGGCTGGGACAGTTTGGGATCCCAGGTCAATGTAAAAATCTACATCAATGTGGATTTGAATCCATGACCACTGGACTGCCAGTTACCACAAAGTTTTCAAGTTTACAGTATACAAAACATGGGGACACTTTCACACTACAGTATACAAAACATGGTCATTTCCACCATCATGCACCATCTTACGTCTCACACGCTCGATGTGTGACTTATCTGCAATAGTTGTCTCCTTTGTCTTTATTCCATTTCAGATGCTTGCCCTCCATGCAATCTCTCCTCATAAAATGTTCAAAGAATCTCCACTGTCCACATCTATTTTCTGTATTCAAATTACAGGTTTTCTTCATAATTTCTTTGACTGCTATATTTTTCTAGGAATCATTTAAGAAGACTGAATACCATTTGTTTTCCTTCTTGATAGTGACCATACTAGCCAGTGACTATAGCCACTGTCTTTATAAAGCGATATTCTACCTTCTGTTGTGAAATTGAGACTATTACCAACAGCAACCTGTTGATTGCTCTCAAGTTCAATCCACCACCTACTTTGTGTGATTAGCAAGGTAGACTGTAGTAAATGATCAAACATCTCAAGTGTAGTAATTTGCATCATTGTGTTACACTCACTGCTAGCACACAAGAGGGACAACCTTTGACTGCTGCTGGCAGGGAGATTGAGTACTGGAAGGCCCTGCGATACATCGCTACAGTTTACGTTGTTTCGCTATAACATCGTTGTCACAATGTGACATAACTTCACTTTACGTCGCTACGTTCCCCCATAACATCATCACCTGTGTATACAACTGTATAGTATTCCGCTATACGTCGTTTCACTTAAAGTCGCGTTTTCCAAGAACGTAACCCCGATGTTAACCTGGGCCTTCCAGTACTTATGCCTTGTCCCCAGTGGAGTGATGTCAATTCTTCTTAATATTCATAATCATGGTTAGTCATTTTATTTTGAATATACCTTTGTTTATTTTTTGTCAGGTGAAAGCCGGATAGACATACTCATCAACAATGCAGGAGTAATGGCGTGTCCAAAGATGCTGACAGAGGATGGAATAGAGATGATGCTGGGAGTCAATCACATTGGTAACATTACAATTTCATAAGTTATGATTATTATGTCATCAGTTTTGTTCTTTTTACTGTTTCATTTTGTCATTTCTGTTTATTATTTCTGCTTTAATTATTTATATATATTTATTTTATTTTTTTTATATATATTTATTATCTATTTATATATATGGTCTGAGCTGGTTAAATGTAATGCACAAAGGAAATTAGTTACTTTTCTAAGTTTATATGCAAACTGAAACGCCTTTCAAGCAACTTACCAATTTGGTGTAGATAAATCTGATATAGCATAACGATCTGTGAACGTGTAATGTCAGGGTCATCATTAATATCCACATAGTTTCTTCATTTGCAAGACTCTTTGTTGATCAGTAATTTCTAACAGGTATCATCGTTTTGTTTAATGCAATTAGAGATTTACAGAAACATTGCTTCTATTTGTTCCTGCTGTTATCTCATGCATTTTAACAGCTATTTTGTAATACCAGTTTTAATAAGGATAAAAATATCACGTGTAACATCTGCAGACTCTACCAATTTAAATAATGTAAATTCTTCTCAGAAAAAATAATCAGAAATTATATTATATTCATGGGTGGAGGAAATAGAAATAAATAAATAATTACAGTAAAATTTAAAAATTCACACAAATGGGATATTTTATTGGTCTCAATTTCCTGGTTTTCTCTAAAGAATAAATAAAAGAAATGTGCAGAAAAAAACTGTGCTACCATGTTTCATTAACAAATGCTTCATTTGTGAAAATTAGTGTACTAGTGTGATTGATAGGCACACCTTATGATTTCTTTAAAAGACTTCTTTTATTGTTTACTTTAAATACTTGTATGTATCACCTTGTTTAAAACTAATACCTTTGTGAGAAAATTATCATGTACAGTATGTTAGTTAGTTAGTTAGTTAATTAGTTAGTCGACAGATCATCCTCATTGCACATCGAACCATTTAGTCCATAAGTGCTCGGATCCCCTCCTCAGCAAATCCCGCAGCGTGTAGTGGCTAACGACACCAGTTCTGTGTTGGTTTATCAATTTTCTTTGGCTTCCTGCGTAGTGTTCTTGTTTGGCCACCCCTCTTTTAATTTGCTGTTCTCTTAGTCTGGCCATGGTTGTAGATTCACAGTCATCACTTGGTTAACGCAGAAGTCTTACTGCTTGTAGAGCATTCAGAATGTCAGCCTGGTCCATGGCGCGTCCGCCCTCCACCGTAGCCTCACCTGCGAGCTTGTCAGCCCGCTCATTTCCTTGTACTCCCGCATGCCCTGGCACGAAGATGAAACTAATCTTTGCCAGCCGAGACCGCTCTAGAGACAGCAACCATTCTCTTCGGATCCACCCCACCACTATCCTCTTGATCATGTTCATTGAGTCGCTAAGGAAACATGCCCTAGTGAATGTCTGTGTCTCGAGCCATGTTATTGCTTTACTTACTGCCATGACTTCCATAGTTAGGCTACTTGTGGTTTCAGTGAAAGCACCAGAGTCCTCCTTCACAATTCTCCCTCCGGCTCGAGCCGTAAAGGCCCATGAACTTCTCACATGTCGGATAACCGACCCATCTGTGTAGATGACAGCATCACCGTCTAGCGAATTCTCAAAAATCAACGCTTGTACTTCAGCCTCCACAGCAGCCGAATTTTCTTGTCTGCATTTTCTATCTAGTTGGATGCAAACTGAAAAGGATGTGCAGAAATCTGTTGGCACTTATACCCACTCCTCGCCAGGTTCTAAGTCCTCAAGTGAACACACCTGTTGAAGAATGTCTTCGGCTTGACCATCCACGACCGTCCTCTTTTTAACCTGCTGCCCTTCACCTTCATAATTTCACTATGCAGTGGATGTTGTGTGTTTGTGTTAACTCTGAGGTAGGCGCGTGCTCTGCAAACTTGTATTCTGTCTTCAATGGTTGGAAAATCAAGAAGGTAGTGCATCACCGTGCATGCTGTATCTCTTGTACATCCAAGAATAATGTGCATAGCTTCATTCTGTATCCTTTCCATCCTTTCTTCTTTGCATTCATCCGGAGTGTTTTTTCAGATGTGATTGTGGTGTGTCTCGTTAGGCACACTTGGGTCGAAACCCTTAGGCCAACACATCCGACTTTTAGCGTGCAATTTTGACCAGGTTAGCATTCCTGGGAGACTCTCGCTTTTGTGGTACCATCCACATCCCAGCTAGTCAAGTTGGAACAGTCGAAGGCTTCACGGTCGTCCCTCAAAGGAAGGCAGGGACAGTCCATGGCATTTTCCGCCATCCTGGGTGGCTTCCATAATTGCAGAGCAGACACATAGCACCCTGGTGCTGGGCTCACCGAGGGAATCGTCACGTCCTGCTCATGGCTGCTTTAATTCCTCACTTCAATATATTAGGCATTTCGTTCACCCCGGGCTGTTCCCGCACAAACCAGACAGGTCTGCAGACGGTATCCACTCAGCGAGTTTTCGAATCGGACATGTGCATGTCGTTGTGCCCATCAGAGTTGTTCCTGGCATGTAGGACGGCACTTCCGACTTCGGCGGGCATTTTTAATTAGGTTAGCCTTCCTCGGGTTTTGAGGCACGTTAGACTTATTGTTGTTATGTCACCCACATCTCAGCTGGTCAAGATAGAATGGTCAACCCTCAAGGGAAGGCCGGGGCAGACCATGGGCATTCCCTCACTATCCAAGTAGGCTTCCATAATTACAGAGCCGGCACATATTGCTCTGAGACTGGGCTCACCCGAGGAGTTGCCACGTCCTGCTCATGGCTGCTTTTGTTCCTCACTTCCATGTGTTGGGCATCTCGCTTGCCACTGGTCGCTCAAGCACACATCAGGGACAGTCAGTCTGCGGGCGACATCCACTAGGTAAGCTTTTGCTTTTGACTTCGGACCACGCAATGGATTCGCTAGCCGTGCGTACCATTTCGTGTTATTGAGACGTTTTTCCACCTTTGTCTACACTCTCTATGAGTTAGATACAGACAGTTTTCGTAATCATTTCATTCAACTGGGGCACTTCTACCTTTCAGTACTCGCTCACAAGGTAGGCTACATGTGCTGCCGGCTCAGCACCTTACCTCTGTGCAGCAGTGAGCGAGAAATAGCCAGGCCCTCTCATCTGTGGATCCCTCATATCCCCCAGCTGAGAGCCTTCGGACAAGTATCTGAACTGGACATGTAGCGTGCTCAGTATCTCACCTCCATTTTTCGGTAGGTGGGTATCGGCCCGTCTCTCACATCCGAGGGTTTATGGCTTAGAGGCGTTCAGCCTCAACCCTCGACAGAGAGCCTTAGAGTATGTGTCCGGACCAAGAACTGTCTTTGTGCGCCTGATTTAAACTTTTGACTGCTATCCTCAGTCTACCTGCAGAGTAGCAGGTTGTGTCTCTCTTAGTCTGGTCCCTATCCTAAGGGATATCCAATATGTAGTTAATATCCATCGGCACAGCGCTTGGGGTCAGTGGGACACTCAAGCTCCTCCACCACGTCAAGGTGGAGACACATCGGGGGAGCCATCCTTTCTATCTGCTTACGGCTGAGAGTCAGGATTGCCATTGCATACTCAAAAACAGACATGACCGGCCCTTCGTACAGAAGACATAGATGGCGCTGCTCACAGTTTGTTGCCCCCATCACCCGCATCGCAGCCAAACCCCGCTTGGCCTTTGGTCTATGTACTCATTATAAACAAGGCTTCGATCAAACCGAATCCCCAGATAATTCATTGCCTGCGTTCTTTCCACCGTCTCTGAACACAGCTTTACAGTTGGTGTTGGAATGTTGATAGTATGATTATTCAACGAGAACCAAGTCACTGTTGCCTTTGTTGGGTTGACCATTGCCCCAGCTTCATCACACCAAAGTCCTACCAGGTCCAGTGATCTGCTCACTGGTGATTCTCACTGTGTAGGCGTTGAACAGTATCGGAGATAATGGTGATCCCTGTGGTAGGCCAAGATATATTGTTGTTTCCGATGTCCAACTGCCACATCTAAAAACTACTTTTCGTTGGAAGAGGGCTGCAGCGATCCAACTAAGGAGGAATGGACTTATTTTGAGTTCAAGAAGCTGAAGCATTAAAAAATTCAATGGTACATTGTTGTACGTGTCCTCAAGATCAATCGCTGCAGCAAAGGTTTCAATGCCTGAGTGGAAACCTTCATAGACATCATGGGCAAAAACTGCTGCATTGGTTCAGGTTTCTCTTTTTGGACGGTACCCACCCAGGGTAGTTGGGAAAATACCTTGCCACTCTAGCTGGCATGATATTTTCCTGGCAATTAACTTCTCCAGCAGCTTGCCTATTGTATTCTGCATGGTTATGACTCAATATCCCTGAATGTTTGTGTGGTCTTTTCCAGGTTTCAGCAAGGGAATCAGATAGCTGTGTAACCACTCCTCCTTGATGCTAGCACTCCCTATACTGTTGTTATACATGTCTGCTAGTTTCTCTAGCTCATTGTCGGTACACATGTTGATGTTGTCGTATCTTATGCCATCAGGCCCTGGAGTGCTGTTTTTTGATCGTCGAAGCACAGTCTTGATTTCTTTCACTGTCACTGTGTCTTCATCCGAAGTGTTCTGGGCCTTGCACCTGTCTGAGGTGACCTCCTTAGCAAGATTTCGGCCTCCCATGTCTGTCTGGTTGCTCTGCTCCAGATAGCGTTCAAAGAGGGCTTTGCCCTTGTCCTCGTCAGTCCTCTGCCAGATGAGTTCAGCACCTTGGAAGTCAAAAATGCTCTTATTCTTGACTACCCTACTCATGCTTTTATGTAGTTGCCAGAACAATTTCAGTGACTTGTCTGTGCTTACTCTTTGACACACCTCTGCCCGTTTTTCACTTTTAACCACCGTGACCAGTTCTTTTAAATAGCTTACTTTTGTGTGCATCTCTCTTTCTAAGTGCATGCAGGGACTAGGATGGCCGCCTCTGTTCTTCTTGGCATGTTGCCATCTCCTTACAGCACTGCGCTTATCCACCCAAGCCTTCTCCACCTCGAAATTCCACCAAGGTGGCTGCTCCCAGCTTTTTTTCCTGCCCTGAAGCTTTCTGCGCTTGTCACGTCTTATTTTACTCACCACATCCTGCCCTGTACTGTCATACTGGAAAGTCTTGACCGTTAGCTTGTGCTGCCTGGTTCTGCCTTTCTCCACCAATATGCTGCAACGGTGGTGGTCGCTGCCGTGGTGTCCTAGGACACCCCATCTACACACTGTAGTGAGTGAAGGAGAAACCAGCACCAGATCAATAGCACTGTCCTTATCTCCTGGATGGCTTGCTGCCCTGGTGACACAGCCACTGTTGATACAAACCAGGTCAATGGTTTCAAGAGAAGTCTCGAGATCCTCCCCCTGTGTGTTGGAGAAAATGTTTTCCCATGATTTGCCTTTTGCGTTGAAATTGCCACAGAAAATAACATTTCTCTCGTGACCTAATATGTCACTTAAGCACTGCCACTTCTGGGAATCCATACTCACGTTACGGGCATAAACATTAACCAACACGAATGGTAGACTGGATTGAACTCTTAACGCCTGTATTTGTATATCGTCACTGTCCCAACTGGACATGTCTAGCTCTGACACCACCATGCTGTTGCAAATGAGAATCGCCATTCCCAGATGTCGTCTGTTGTAGAAACATTTGAAGCTGGCAATTGGGAGTAGCTGATCGCCCAGTCTCGTCTCCTGGAGTGCTACAATGTCATTCCTGTAAACCAGGGTTTCTAGAATAGAACCTCGTTGTTTTACGCTGGCGCAGTTCCAATACAGAATACAGATATTCCTGAGTCTCAGATGGTCTAAAACGCCTTAAACCACCATGCTTACCATGTCGTTTTCTGCCTGCCCAGCGCCCACGCCGCCTTGTTAGGTTGACTGCCGACCGCTCGGAGAGCACACATTGTTCCGCCATGTTGAAAAACCAAAAACCACAGAAACCACACACGCTGCGAAAAAATTCACTCAAGGATTGCTTCGCTCGATGCACGAAACTCTGTAGCATCGGCACAGATCTTGAGTAGAAACTCCTGGTTTTACATCCTGGCACACAAATTACACGCAAGAGATGAATAAATCCATCTCCTACGCGAAAAAGTTAACGATCACAAAGACAACACGACCGTCCTTTGCCATCTTGAAACCGGAATTCCAAGTCCAGCATGTACAGTATGCACATAAATGATGCCCTGAAGGTTAATGCTGTGATCCGGTTTCAACAATTTAAAATTGTTTCTTTGCATCTATCTGTATTTTTATTTAACAACTTAGGAAGCTGCTAAACAAGTTAATTTAAAAAAAAAAATAATTTAAAGTTGAGATTCTTTCATTTTCTGAATTTTTGACAACTAAATTTAAATGTAATAAAATTGTTTTCAATGCATCAGAAAAATCAATAACACATTTGTAGTGTGTTATTATTGCTTACCAGTTATTTAATTATCCTAGGTCACTTTTTATTGACAAACTTACTACTGGACAAGATCAAGGCATCTGCTCCAAGCCGTATAGTAATTGTCTCTTCACTGGGTCACCTCTTTGGGAGTATTAACTTTGATGATCTCAACAGTGAAAAGAGCTACAACAGGAATGCAGCATATGCCCAGAGTAAACTAGCCAACATACTCCATGGTAGAGAGCTGGCCAGACGATTGCAAGGTCAGGATATGTAATATGTTCATACAGTAAACTTCTGTTCAGTGTACATTTAATTTCATTTGCCATACAAGGCACATAATAATCAACATGTACAGGGTTAAACTAATTTTCAAAATCTGCTAAAAATTAAGACAGTGGAATCGCAGAATGTTTTTCAGAGGTGATTTTTCAGCTTGAAATAAAAGAGACTACTGCTTTCATCTGCTGTTATAGCAACATATAGTGTGTGATGAACATTTCATCCTGTAGATGAGAGGAAAATAAGAGGAAAAGAACAAGAATAAAAAGAAGAAGATGAAGAATAAATAGAAGGGAAAAAAATAGGAGGAAAGAAGAAGAGGCATTTGAGGAGAATCAGAAGCAATAGGAGAGAAGAAGAAGAAGCAGTGGCAGTTGTAGAGTGATGATGGCACAAACAACAGCAGGAGAATATGGGGATAGGAAGAATGAAGAAGAATAAGAAAATGAAAAATAAGGAAGAGGCATAAGAATTCACAATAATTAACATTTATGTCAAGTTGCATATAATAGGTTTTGTATGTTTTCATGAATCACGCTCTCATTATAAAGTAACATAATGGCATCAAATTTCTATTACCTTCGCCTAATTTATAATGTGGGACTGAAGTCTAGTTTTATCAATGCAATTCAACAAGAAAAGAGGATTGCTTTTGTCCCGATGGCTGTTGTTGTAATACAGTTGATAATTTTGTCGCACTGTTTGTACTTATATACTGATATATTTCCAGTACAATGGCGACGAGATGACCCATTGTTCTTCGGGGAGACGCTGTTCAGTGTTTTTCTGTGGATTTCCTGTGGATAGTGTTTTCCTGTGGATTATGTGATGTTATTTTGTGTTCGTTTATTGGAAGTGTTCAAAAGAAGCCACGGAAGGCAGGTGGTGGATGAAATTTTGAGGGCAGTCGACAGATGTTTGTTGGTTATGGTCTCGAGTTTCGCGACGGCAGGCAGAGGATCTCTTTCGAGAGACAATGGTTGCGGTCATCCGGCCAGTATGGTCACTGCCATAGAGGAAAGCAACAGCAAACTACCTCTTTGAAAGTGCCTAGTACATTATGATTCGCTTAAAGACTGATCATCGCAAGACAAGGACAGAGACATTAAAATTAGCAACATGGAACGTTAGGACGTTAAACGACGATGGAAAATTAGAAAACATAAAACAAGAAATACAAAGAGAAAAAATTAATATTTTAGGGATGTGCGAAACAAGATGGACAGGAGCAGGCATCAAGATAGATGAAGATTTTAAGATTATTTATTCTGGAGGTGAAGATCGACAAAGGGGAGTGGCAATAATTTTGGACCGGAAAACATCAACATCTGTTCAAGGATATTGGGCCGTGTCGGACAGAGTTCTACTAGTTAAATTGAGTGGCAGACCTTTTAGCATAAATGTTATTCAAGTATATGCCCCAACAGGAGAGTCCAGTGAAGATAGTGTAGAGGAATTTTATAATGACATAGAGTCTGCCTTAAAGAAATGTAAAAATTCAGAAATAAACATCATAATAGGAGACTTCAATGCAAAAGTAGGAAATCAAGGTGATAGATACACAGTAGGAGACTATGGTTTAGGAGAGAGAAATGAAAGAGGATACAGACTCGTAGAGTGGGCAAAAGAAAAGGAAATGATTGTAGGAAACACCTGGTTTAAGCAACACCCTAGAAGATTATGGACATGGAGGAGTCCTGATAGCAGGATCAGAAACCAGATTGACTACATTCTGATTAGCAGAAGATTTAGAAACGCACTAACAGTAGCAAAAACAGTTCCCAGTGCTGATTGTTATAGTGACCACAGACTACTTACAGGAACATTGAGGATAAAGCTGAAGAAAGTCAAGTATATAACAGGAAACACTAAATATGATTTGTGTACATTGAGTAATGACAAGGAAATACAAAACAAATTCAACATAGAAGTACAGAACAGATTTGATATATTGTCTGATCTAGAGATATTATTCCAGGATGTGAATGATCAATGGGAAATGTTAAAGAATTCAATCAGATTGGCTGCAGAAACAACTATTCCAAAATTAAAGAAGGTGGGTCGTAAGAAATGGATGACTGAAGAAATTTTACACCTAATGGAAACAAGAAGACTCAACAAAAATAATCCTGCCAAATATGAAGAAATTCACAGACAAGTCAGAATATTATGTAGGAAGGCAAAAGAATCATGGCTTGAGGAAAAGTGCTTAGAAATTGAAAAACAACACAACAGTCAAAATACCAAATTAGTGCACAAAAGAATTCAGGAACTTACTAATAAAAGAACAAGTACATCAACAGGCTGTCTAAAAACTAAAGATGGCAAAATCATAATAGAAAAAGATCAGATTCTACATGTATGGACAGATTATGTGAAAAACCTGTATAATGATAACAGAGAGGAACAGTATGATATTAGATTTAATAATGAAGGACCACCAATTTTAAAGATGGAGGTTCAAAATGTTCTTAAGCATATGAAAGCTAGCAAGGCCCCTGGTGCAGATAACATCACAACAGAAATGATTAAAGCTTTAGAAGAATTTGGATTAGAGCAAGTCACCAAACTGCTGAACACATTATATGATACTGGAGATATACCTTCTGAATTATGTAATTCTGTATTTATTGCAATCCCAAAGAAATCAGGAACCTTGGAATGTGATCAACATAGAACAATTAGTATAATGAGTCACATCACAAAGATTTTGTTACGAATTATCATGCAAAGAGTGAGGAAGAAAATACAACCTGAAATAGGGGAAGAACAATGTGGGTTTGTAGAAGGAAAGGGTACAGTAAATGCTGTGTATATGCTGCGAACAGTTATTGAACGTGCTATAGAAGTAAACAAGGATATACATCTTTGCTTTATTGACTACACAAAGGCTTTTGATAGAGTTAGACATGTCAACATGGTGGATATGCTTGCAGATCTACAAATTGATGGGAAAGACATTAGACTTATAAAAAACATATATTGGAAACAACAAGCTGCCATAAGGATTGATAATGAAGTGGGACAATATCAACCTATTAAGAGAGGTGTTAGGCAGGGATGTGTAATGTCTCCAGATCTTTTTTCCCTATACAGTGAAAATATTTTCAGAAATGTAGAAGATATAAATGGAATCAGCATTGGAGGAAGAAACATCAATAACATTAGATATGCAGATGATACAGTATTGATTGCAGACAATGCACAGGATCTGGAACAATTAGTAGACGCAGTTGTACACAGTGAGCAGCTGGGGTTGGAATTAAATTGTAAGAAGACACAGGTTATGGTCATCACTAGGAAGAACGAAGTACCACAATGTAATATACAAGTAAATGGGAATATTCTTCAACAAGTGAATCGATACAATTATCTTGGAACAGTCATAACATCTGGGACGCAGAGGTGTTTCCAAGGCACCAGGGCCGGGTTATATACTGGCCAAGACCTATTGACGCGTCCTCGTCGAGCGTCCTGGGCAACAGGTCCCTTCGGGGTCCTGGCTGAAGTCAATAGGATCGCCGATTCCTCCGAAGTCGGAGAGTGTCTGCCTGTATGGCGAGGAACCACCAGTCTGCACACCAATAAGCCAGACATGGGACAACGGATACTCATGCAAAACTCAGGTCCTGTATGACATCACACTGATGTTGGACAACAGGATGCCTTCATCCGACATACAGAACTTTGCGTTGGAGCTCAAGCCAACGAACACAAGCAAGCAAGTCATAACATCTGATGGGAGATGTCTTGAAGAGATTAGAACAAGAATCCTCCCCCGATGTGTCTCCACCTTGCCGTGGTGGGGGAGCTTGCGTGTCCCATCGACCCCATGTGCTTGCCGATGGGTGAAAAACTACATATCGGACAGCATATGGGATAGGGACCAGACTAAGAGAGACACAACCTGCTGTTCTGCAGGTGACTGAGGATAGCAGTCAAAAGTTTAAAAAGGTGCACGAAGGCACGAAGGCAGACACTTTTGGTCCGGACAAAACTCTTAAGGCTCCCTGTCGAGGGCTGTGGCTGAACGCCTCTAAGCCACAAACCCTCACATCTGAGAGCCAGGCCGATACCCGCCTACCGAAAAATAGAAGCGTGATACTGAGCAAACTACATGCTCAGTTCTATTACATGTTTGAAGGCTCTCAGCTGGGGGATATGAGAGATTCCCGGATGAGAGGGCCAGGCCGTTTCTCGTCCACTGCTGCACGAAGGTAAGGTGCTGAGCCGGCAGCACATGTAGCCTACCTGGTGAGCGAGTACGAAAAGTCAGAAAAGTGCCCCAGTCGAAGGAAATGGCTACGAAAACTGTCTGTATCCAGCTCACAGAGAGTATAGACAAAAGTGGAAGAACGTCTCAATGACGCAAAATGGAACGCACGGCGAGCGGACCTATTGCGTGGTCTGAAGTCAAAATAAAATGCTTACCGAGTGGATGTCGCTCGCAGTCTGACCGCTCCTGGTGTGTGTTTGAGCGATCAGTGGCAAACGGGTTGCCCAACACATGGAAGTGAGGAACTAAAGCAGCCATGAGCAGGACGTGGCAACTCCTGGGATGAGCCCAGTCTCAGAGCAATATGTGCCGGCTCTGCAATTATGGAAGCCTCCTTGGATAGCAAGGGAATGCCCAAGGTCTGCCCCTGCCTTCCCTTGAGGGCCGACCTCGATGTCGCTGATCGTTCTACCTTGACCAGCTGAGATGTTGGCGACATCACAACAGTCTTACGTGCTACGAAACCAGAGGAAGGCTAACCTCATTAAAAAATGCCCGCCGGAAGTCGGAAGTGTCGTCCTACGGGTGGCAAACTAAAAATTGACACTACGCAATTACGTCCGAGTGAATTGTCTCGTCCGATTGTCTCTTGTGCTAGGAACAGCTCTGACTACCTAGTTTCCGAATGCCGCTCTTGTTCGGAACAGCTCTGACTAGGTAGTTTCAGAATGTCCGACGTGTCTGGAACAGCTCTGACGGACACAACGACAAGCACATGTCCGAAAAACTCGCTTAGTGGATACTGACTGCAGACCAGCTTGGTTTGTGCGGGAAAGGCTCGGGGTGAACGAAATGCCCAATATATTGAAGTGAGGAATTAAAGCAGCCATGAGCAGGACGTGACGATTCCCTCTGTGTGCCCAGTACCAGGGCGCTATGTGCCGGCCCTGCAATTATGGAAGCCACCCAGGATGGCGGAAAATGCTATGGACTGTCCCTGCCTTCATTTGAGGGATGACCGTGCAGTCTCCGACTCTTCCAACTTTACCAGCTGGGAGGTGGACAGTACCACAAAAGTGAGAGTCTCCCAGGAATGCTTACCTGGTCAAAAATGCACGCTAAAAGCCGGATGTGTTGGCCTAAGGGTTTCGATCCAAGGGTGCCTAACTAGACACACCGCAATCACATCTGAAAAAACACTCCGGATGAACGCAAAGAAGAAGAACAAGAATCGCCATGGTGAAAGTAGCCTTTAGCAAGATGAAAAACAGGTACTTTTGCTTTCTTTCACCCCAAACAAAAGGGAATCCCAGGGTATGACGTCACATCCAGGGGTTCCCTGTGTTGCGCCGAACATTCAGGGGGTTTCCGTGTGTTGCGCCGTAGCTCGGTGCGTAATTCTATGCAGCGGCGGTGGTGCGCTATTCTTTCACTTTCCGGTTAGGGTTAGGGGTAGGGTTAGGATTAGGGTTAGGGTTAGTGTGTGTACCCTACCCCTAACCCTACCCCCTAACCCTAACCCTAACCGGAAAGTGATTGCAGGACCGATGCAAATGAGGATCGAAGGGAGACAGAAACGGTTGCCACAGCCCAAAAAAACAACACTGTGGTGTGGGGCAATTGAAACGCACTGACACGCACTCCACCCGAACACAGAGGAGATCCCCGTCGGCGCTAAATATAGCTGGTGACTCTAAATATAGCTGGCAAAGTTTGTTTGGGGTGAAAGAAAGCAAAAGTACAGAAAAACATTCTGACCAATAAAAAGATGTCAGTTGAAACGAGAAAAAGAGTGTTGAGGGGGTACATAGAGCCTGATCTTTTGTATGGATGTGAAACATGGACAATGTGCAGTCAAGCTGAAAAACATTTGATGGCTACAGAAATGTGGTTTCTGAGGAAAATGCAAAGAGTACCATGGACAGATAGAAAAACCAATGACCAAGTACTACAGGAGACAAATGAAAATCGTAGACTGATTAGAGAAATTAGACGAAGACAGTCAACATTTTTTGGACATGTTATGAGAAGAAATGGATTGGAGAACTTATTGACAACTGGCAAGATCGAGGGGAACAGACCAAGAGGAAGACCGAGAGGAAAATACCTGGATGGCTTGGCCATGTGGCATGGACGAGACAGGAACACTGAGCTGATCCACGACTCTGGTGATCGAGTGAAATGGCGAGTCATGACCGCCCACGCTTTCCGGCATGGCACATGATTGATTGATTGCTGCCCTTTATCCCCCATAGGAGCATTGACTCTTAACCAACAAACACCAAGAAATCCTATCTTTTGCTACCTCCTGCAGCTCCCTCTGATTCCTCCCCATATTATTCAAGTCTGTTTCTAATTCTCTTCTCCATGTGTTGTTCTGTCTTTCCTTGTTCCGTTGCTCCCGCTGGTTATACATGAAGGACATTCTAGTTATACTATTATCTGGCATTTCTGATGTGTCATGTCCAGCATGACGGTCTTTTCCTCATATCTTGATTCAGCGGAATTTGTTTAGTTCTCTCCTTGAGCTCCACATTGGTGATTCTGTCATACATTTTAGTCCTTCTGTTCTGCGCAGGCAGCAATTAATTAATGTTTGTAGATTTAGTAAGAGAAGGTCAACCAGAGAGACGAATGGAGATGGATTGTATCTGCAGCAAAGAACCTCAATGGCTCGGAACGCTGAAGAAAAAGAAATTTATTAGTAATTGTTTTTATCGTTCTCCATAACAAAACTATACATTGTTATTTAATGAGGAAACTTAATATTACAGGTACTGGTGTAACAGTGAACAGTCTACACCCAGGATCAGTGAATACAGAACTAACTCGTCATGTTCCTTTGATTGACTCTACATTCATAGGCAGATTGTTAGTTCTTCCTATTAGATACTTTTTGTTTAAGACAGCCTTAGAAGGTGCACAAACAACTCTTTGCCTTGCATTAGACCCAGCTCTGGAGACAGTCACAGGAAAATATTTCAGGTATGCATGTAGTATTTTAATCTCAGGATATGTTGATGGGGCATTAGTTTTACATACATAGCTGGCCTACAGTTCTGGATTGCTCTGAAAATTGAACTTTGACTAAAACTGACGAAAAGACCTGAGACATCTTTTAATTTTTGGTGTTATCACAGGTTGCAAGGTCTGATCCAAGCAAAAAATATCACATGAACAAGTTCTAAAAGACTTAGAGGATAAATAGTTTGTTTTGGTTTGTAAAGGATCACATTCATTGCACATGGATATATCTCCATAAGGGTTTCAGAATACCCCCCGTAGATCACAAAGAGAATTTTGGCTAACAAGGATCCAAATGTGTCTATAGCAGAATCACACATGCTGTACATTTTCTTGTGTATAGCCTTCTCTGCGCATTGGTGTAACGGTTAGGATGTTATGCCGACAATGGCTTGAGCATGGTCAGACAAGGGTTCAATGCCAGCACTCATCATCTGAGGGAAAAATGGCCCTTTATTCCTCTGTGCTCTCAGGCCTATGAAAATGTCATGGTCCTAACACTTCACATCCCACAGCACATTCCTGCTATGGGACCTGTATTTTACTACTTGTAGAATTTTTGCTTTTTGTAATTTGAAAATTTAGGTCAGCAGCCTATTTGGCCTGCTGTGTACAATTTCCAATTGCCGAGGGATATTTAACATGTGTATGCCACCCCCAAGCTTCTCACCGCTGTCAGAGAAGGCTAGATGTCCGCGCCACCACCCCAGGATAAGGGGAATATATCATTTTTCTGTCTTTGTTTATTTAACTACTGAATGTATATTTTCCTGGAAAATCAACCTGGGGTTGATCGCAATGTTCTGCAAAGGACATGCAACATTTTATAAAAATGAATTTGTACAAATCCTAACGTTCAACACCATGAGACAAGCCAGAGGTGGATCTGATCTACTCCAGATAAATAGACAACTACAGTGGTACCTCGGGTTACGAACGCCTCAGGTCATGAACAATTCAGGTTACGAACAACAACTTCGAAAATTGAATGTCTCGGGTAACGAACAGTGCCTCGGGTTACGAACAAAGACGAGAGAGAGAGAGAGAGAAAATTTAATTTAATTGAACTTTATTTTAAAAGGATTACAAATTGGGCATGCAGGCCCGTCTTACATTCTGCCCTTCCAATCACTCATCTTTCTTTCATCAACAGTGCATAATACATAGGGAAAAACAAACATTGTCAAATGAATGTTGTACGCATAAACAATGCATATTATCATGATATGTGGCACATCCCAACTCCAATACAGACAACCCGCACCAACCCACACACACACACATCCCTCACCCACTCACACATAATCCACCCATACCCCCCCCTACCCACCACGCATCCCTCCACCCACTCACACATCCCCTCACCAACCCAGACATCTCACACCTTCCCACACAAACATCCCTCACACACATCTCCACCAACACACAACTCCCCACTCACACATACCCCAACCCACACAAACTCGCCCACACACACAGACTCTACCCACCCACCCACACACTCCCAACCACACACACATACCACTCCCACACACACATCCTGCATCAACCCACACACACATCCCCCACCCACTCACACATCACCCACCCATACCCACACATCACCCACCCATACCCACACATCTTCCCATCCACACACACATCCCCTCACACATTTTCTCACCCACCCACACATTTCACATCCATCCACACACCCCACCAACCACACATACATCCCAACCCACACACACTCCCCCACCTACCAACACCCACACATCCCCCACCTGCCAACACCCACACATCTCCCACCTGCCAACACACACATACCACTACAAACCAACACCCACACAAACACACCAACCCAAACACACATCTCCCTCCCACACATCCCTCATCCACCCACATATTCCCCATCCATACACACATCATTCCACCCACTCATAAATTTCCCCATCCACCCACTCACGCATCCCCCACCACACACACACACCCCCACCCGCACACATCTCCCCACCCACACACACACATCCCCACACACACACACTTCTCCCATACTCCCAGACACATCTCCCACCTACACACACATCTCCCACCCATGCATACATCTCCCACCCACGCACATCTTCCACCCACGCACACATCTCCTACCCCATACACACCTACCCCATCCATATATACATCAACCACACCCATCCCCCAACCAATACACATGTCCCCTAAACACCCTCTACACACATACCCACACACCCATCCACATACCCCTACCCACACATCCACACACCCACTCATACACACATCCATCACCCACACACACACCCCCCACCGACCCACACACATCCCCACCCAGACTCATCCCTCATCCACACACATATTCCCTCACCCACCCACACCTCCCCCACCCACCCACACATCTAGAGAGAGAAAGAGAGAGCAAGGTGTAACATTGGAGACAAACGATCGTGTACAGTACAAACAGTACTACAGATGAGCTTGCGGATCTTCAGAATGAACAGCTAAAGACATTATTTGCAACAAGTGGGCAGACGTCGAAGACTTCATTGTGAACCATCATCCGAACAAACTTGTTGCTAACAGGGCAGTAAACCTGATGAATGATAACACAATGGCCCACTTCAGAAAGATTCTCCTGCAAAGGAAGCGACAAATTTCCCTTGATAGTTTCTTGGTGCAGAAAGATTCCTAATCGGCTGCCAAGATACAGTGACAAGATACTCCTGAAACTGATTCAGAATAACAAAGAAAGTGAAAAATTTTCCATGATCGTTTTCTTGGTAATAAAGATAGACTAAATCTCTTTTTACTTTACATTTAATTCATTTGGTTGTTTTCTTTCTCTTTATTTAATACACATATTCTTTGCTTTTTGTCAGGTAAACGACTGCGTGTTAATTAGAAAGAAAGATGCTTTGATCTTGAAAATATTGTCTTTATTTCACTGATTTCAATGTTTCGGGTTACGAACGTTTCGGGTTATGAACCGAGTTCTGGAACAAATTAAGGTCGTAACCCAAGGTACCTCTGTATTAAAAAGTATACCAAAGATATTCTGTACTAGCTTGGACACTATATGAGACATAGATGTTCATAATTGAAAACAAAAAACTGGAAGGCAAAATCCAGAATGAGAGTGTCTGAGAAATAATACTTCGGACACCACCCTTCATGCCATGAGTACATTTCATATGTTCCTATTAGTACCATTGTTTCCAGCACAAAGGTTTCCATGTCTTTTACTTATATAAACAGTACAGTTAATTACCCTAATGATGGGTTTCTTGTTGGCATGATGTTATATTTCCTATAATTTAATTTGATACATTTTATTTAATACTGTTGTCTTACATCTCCAGGGATTGTAAGATTGTGTCCCCTTCTTCTAAAGCCCAGGATGATGAAACTGCAAAACGACTGTGGGCAATTAGTGAAGAATATGTTCAAGGAAACATTAAATAGTTAACTAGTTGTAGTATTTTGATAGAGTACAAGGAAGCATGTTTTGTATTTCTGTTGTGATTTATGATCTTTAGTTGTATGTTTTAATATGAGTTTACAGCATAAATGTCATACTGTATTAAGTGCACAGAAATGCAGGGTGATTGGAAACATTTGGTTCCTAAGTGCATTCACTAATAGCTATGTGACCTCTATGTGGGCAACAACAAATAAATACGAGTAATGAGTTGACAAAATTATGACTTTTAATAATATATTGTCGAATATTATAAATATTAAATATAAAATTAAAGTAAGTCAAATATTCACCAAGAAACACACAATTTGATCTACAGACTTTTGATAAAATATTGTCGAATAGGTAGAATCTCAAGGCAATGCAAGAAAACCAACAAAGATCTCTTACAAAAATGTATTGTTGTGGATCCTTTGAGGTCTCTAACACAGCACATAAACAAACTCACGAGTATTGATTGGTGTTCATAGAAGTAGAAGAAAGAAGTAGAGAGAGGACAAATTTGACGGCATAAAAATGGACACTTATAGTTACTATACCAGGATATCAGACTACAGTCATACAGGTGGTGTGTGTGGCTTTGAGGTTAGTGAGAGTTACTATACCAGGATATCAGACTACAGTCATACAGTTGGTGTTTGTGGCTTTGAGGTTAGTGAGAGTTAACTATACCAGGATATCAGACTACAGTCATACAGTTGGTGTTTGTGGCTTTGAGGTTAGTGAGAGTTAACTATACCAGGATATCAGCCTACAGTCATACAGTTGGTGTGTGTGGCTTTGAGGTTAGTGAGAGTTAACTATACCAGGATATCAGCCTACAGTCATACAGTTGGTGTGTGTGGCTTTGAGGTTAGTGAGAGTTAACTATACCAGGATATCAGCCTACAGTCATACAGTTGGTGTGTGTGGCTTTGAGGTTAGTGAGAGTTAACTATACCAGGATATCAGACTACAGTCATACAGTTGGTGTGTGTGGCTTTGAGGTTAGTGAGAGTTACTATACCAGGATATCAGACTACAGTCATACAGTTGGTGTGTGTGACTTTGAGGTTAGTGAGAGTTACTATACCAGGATATCAGCCTACAGTCATACAGTTGGTGTGTGTGGCTTTGAGGTTAGTGAGAGTTACTATACCAGGATATCAGACTACAGTCATACAGTTGGTGTGTGTGGCTTTGAGGTTAGTGAGAGTTACTATACCAGGATATCAGCCTACAGTCATACAGTTGGTGTGTGTGGCTTTGAGGTTAGTGAGAGTTACTATACCAGGATATCAGCCTACAGTCATACAGTTGGTGTGTGTGGCTTTGAGGTTAGTGAGAGTTACTATACCAGGATATCAGCCTACAGTCATACAGTTGGTGTGTGTGGCTTTGAGGTTAGTGAAACTGTATGTCAGTTCCCCAAAATACAGAGTCAAGATTTCTACATCAGCAGGGAGCGATTTGGAAGCAGATTGTTTTGCATAGATTCTGATAATTTGAGGCG